>JAWZYV010014286.1:0-156488 GCA_038373885.1 Cheiracanthium punctorium
GAAGCTGCAGCCACTCTGTGCCGTCAGCTTCTATTGGCGGAAAACTGCCCACGTGTTTGCCGTGCGTGGAGACCCGTGTCCCTGGAAATGGGGATCCTGGTAATTGAGGGGTCTTTTCTCCAAAACATTGCTTTGGCCTCGGCTTCGGGTAAACGGGAGGTACACAGCATTCCCCTGTGTATCAATCAGCTGGTGGTACTGATTTCGATCAACTGCTAGGGATCAAGCAATCGGACATCTACTGGGCACGTCGTTAAGGGTGGACGCTGCCTAAGGGATGTACTGGGAGCGTATAGACCCGACTAGCACTGGTGTGCAAATGCACATCCCCTTGTTAGGCTCTGTGGTGGGTGGTGCGGTCGGGTACGAATCTCAAATTTTCCCAACATGGATATGAAAAATTCTTCGTCTATCGTCAATGCTCCGCTGTCAAATTGTAGTGAAAACATTGAATCACAATTAGTACACATGAATGCTTGATTCTTCATCGTACACTGTGTTGAAGGTAATTTTAATGAAACATCCCCTTTTTTTAATACATAAATTTATCACCGATAATGTAGGAGAAGTAAAAAAAGTTAAAAAATTAAGATCTGGAGACCTATTAGTAGAAGTATCAAACAATAGACAAGCTTCCAAAATAATGAAAATTAAAAACTTCGGCCTTAAAACTGTTACAGTGACCCCTCATATATCCTTAAACATCTCACGAGGAGTCGTATCATAACCCGAACTTTTACACTGCTCTGAAGCTGAAATATTAGAAAACCTAACAGATGACAAAGTAAGTGCCGTTCGTCGAATCACTATTCGACGCAATAATCAAATAATCAAACTAAACATATTTTCTTAACTTTTCAGTCACCCACTATTCCATCTCATATTAAAGCCGGCATATTATGCCCCGTGAGACCATATGTACCAAATCCAATCCTTTGCTTCCAGTGTAAAAAGTTCAGCCATACTAAAACCTCCTGTCGTGGGTCACCTGCCTGTGCTCGCTGCGGTGCTTCTGACCACGACAGTGAGTCCTGCTCTGCAGCTCCAAAATGTGTAAACTGTAAAGAGGAACATCCTTCATACTCCAGATCTTGCCCGAAATGGGCGTTTGAAAAAGAAATTCAGTCCCTACGTGCCTCTCAAAGACTCTCATATCCGGAAGCCCGTAAGATAATAGAAAGCCGGACACCAACACCTGGTTTATCATATGCAGCTGCAACAAAATCAACTAAAACAATAGCAACTCAAACTAAATTACCAAAATCCGTACCTGTCTCCTTTCCTTCTGCAACAGCCCAAATACCTAAACAATCCATCTCTAATCAAAATAAATCCTCCACGGCTCCACAAAAACATATATCAAAGAAAAACTCTCAAAATGTTACCTCAGCCCGACCACAAATAAAAAAGTCTTCAGTCTACAGATCAAAGTACAATAAACCCAAAATCAAACACGTTCCTCCACAACGCCCTATAGACGATACTATCCTACATTTGGACCCCTCTGACTCTGAAATGTCAGATCTTCCCATGGATGATGACGACATCCCTAGCACCCCTCTCAAGCCTACGGGGGTTCGGAGCAAGATGAGCATCATCCCAAACACAACATGATAATGGCTCTGCTACTATCTTGGAACCGCCACGATTTCCTTAATAAAAACGATGACCTCAAAACGCTGATTTATGATCATAACCCCGCTTGCTTTGCCCTTCAGGAAACTTTTCTCAAAACCAATAGACATACTAAAATCCATAATTACACCATCTTTCGCAAGGACTATGAGCTCAATGATAGGGCCACAGGTGGAGTTGCCCTATTAATTAACAATAGTTATCCTCACACTATGGTCAATCTTAACACAAATCTCCAAGCACTTGCCACTCGTATCCAATTAAAACAACTCACAACTGTCTGCAGTATATACCTCCCTCCTAGTGAAGCCATAAGCCAAACATCCCTCAATAGTCTCATTCAGCAACTTCATCCTCCTTGGTGACATGAACGCTCATAGTCCTTTGTGGGGAAGCAAGGACACCAACAATAGAGGCCTTCAAATCGAACAACTTCTCACTGACTTCTCCCTTTTGCTGCATGAATAATGGTGACAATACTTATTTTCACTATCCAACTAAAACTTTCCATGCAATAGACATTGCTATCTGTTCTCATCACTTCTCCCAACATATAATTTTTCTGTATCCAGCGATCTCCACAACAGTGATCATTTTCCGATTCTTCTGTCACCTCTGTACCACAATCCCCAACATACTTCAGTACCTCGATACATTCATGATAACGCAGATTGGTTCACCTTCACTTCCCTGTCTGCCATCACCTCTGATGTTGTTGAAGGCCCCATAGACGAGGTTATACAAAACGTTACTTCGATTATCATCCAAGCCGCTGATGCCAGCATTCCTAAATCAGGCATCAGACCTCGACGCAATAAAAAACCGTGGTGGAATGAACAATGCACCCTTGCTAAAAAGAAGCAGCAGAAAGCCTGGAGCAATTTTCGACTGTTCCCCACCACCGAAAATCTCACCCACTTTAAGCAAGCTAAAGCTTATGCACGTAGAGTCCGGCGTCAGTGTCAAAGAGAATCCTGGATCAAATATATCTCCAGCATTACAGCCTCTACTTCTAGTAAGGAACTATGGACGAAAATAAAAAGAGCCATGGGTATTTATACTAATCAATCTATTTCCTGTCTATCCATAAATAACAGCATTATATCCGAAACAAAAGAAATCGCAAATAGTTTTGGTGAATCTCTCTCTTCCATCTCATGCAGTACCTCCTACTCAAATTCTTTCTTTCCATATAAACAACAAGCAGAATGACAAAAAATAAATTTCAAAACCTCCTCACACTTCACATAATATAGCGACCTTACCATCCATGAACTCACCAAACACTTAAAACAGTCCTCAAATACATCCCCAGGTCCCGATGGTATTACTTATGAAATGCTGAAACACTTATCCCATGCATCTTTACTCAACCTTTTGAAATTGTACAATAGAATATGGAACGAACAAACCTTTCCAACCTCTTGGAGAAATGCAATAGTTATTCCCTTTCCTAAACCAGGAAAAGATACATCTAACCCTAATAACTACTGACCCATAGCCCTTACTAGTTGCTTATGTAAATTAATGGAGAAAATTATCAATACCCGTCTTGTCTACATTTTAGAAACAGGGAACCATATACATCCCTTCCAGAGTGGCTTCCGGAAGGGTAGATCCACCATAGATAACATATTAAAATTAGAGACCCAAATTCGTAATGCCTTCTTACGGAAGAACCACTTAGTCTCTGTGTTTTTTGATATTGAAAAGGCATATGACCGAACATGGCGGTACGGGATACTCTTGGATCTTCATAATATAGGACTTCGAGGCAACCTACCCACTTTTATAAAAAACTTTGTCACTCCGAAATTTCCGGATCCGGATTAATGGCATGCTATCTAATAACTTTGTTCAAGAGGAGGGTGTTCCACAGGGCTCCGTTCTTAGTGTCACCCTCTTCTCAATAAAAATTAACAGCATCCTGAACTAACTGCCCTCGACTGTCTACGGTAGTCTTTATGTAGACGACCTGCAAATCTCCTGTCAGGTAAAGGACATGCGCCTGATAGAACGCCAGCTTCAGAATGCCATCAACCGCATTTTAAAGTGGTGTGACAGAAATGGGTTTAAAATATCAGCAGAGAAAACAGTTTGTACCCATTTTTGCCGGAAGCGCGGGTTGGTTGGTTGGTTGGTGTTTAATGGCACAAGGTCCAGAAAGGACATACTGCGCCAGACTATGTGTATATATGGTAGAATAGAGTTTTCAAGTAAAAAGGTGTTGCATAAAACAGGTAAAGCTAAAAACCATGAGTTCTAAAACGATAGAAGCAAATGTAGAAAGGTAAAAAGTAGGTAAAAATATGTCAGGGACATCTGGATGGGGGCTCCCATCCAGATACCAGTCAGACAAAAGTGTACATTTCTTACAGAACGAAAAAAGTTTGTGCGTCGGAAAAGGCAAACAAGTTACGGTGTGGGGTTGGTTGGTTGGTTGGTTGGGGTTTAATGGCACAAGGTCCAGAAAGGACATGCTGCGCCAGACTATGTGTATATATAGTAAAACAAAGTTTTCAAGTAAAAACGTGTTGCATAAAACATGTAAAGCTAAAAACTTTGAGGTCTAAAATCAGTAAAAGCGAACTGTAGAGAAGTAAAAAGGAGGTAAAATGGACAAGGTAAAAAGGATATCTGGATGGGAGCCCCCATCCAGATACCAGCCAGAGAAAAGTGTACACTTTACACTGAGTAAAGAATATTGATACGTCGAAGAAATGCAAACAAATTACGGTGCGGGGTTTCACCCAATATATCGTCAAGTTTAGGATGAGAACAGTTAAAAAATATTGTGTAAAGATTATTAAAAGGAGTGCATGAAGTTAAAACATGACTAATGGTAAGGTTGGTATGGCAATGGTGGCACTCCGGGGCAGGTTCACCCAGGAGTAAGTGCTTATGTGTAAGCCGCGTATGACCAATGCGGAGACGTGTTAAGATGACATCTAGCCTGCGATAGGGATGAGATGACCAGTGTGAGAGAGTTGGGCGAATAGAACGAAGTTTGTTCCCCGTTTCATTGCCCCATTTATCGACCCATATGCCTTTTACAATGCTGGAGATACTGGTTTTTATGTCGCTGTAGGATGGATTGCCGGTGTACGGGAGGGTCGCATGCTTCGCCAGCGTGTCCGCTTTCTCATTACCCGGGATCCCGATGTGACTGGGGACCCAACAGAGGAGAATACTGTACCCTCGGTTTATAAGTTGGGCATACTTGTGTGAAACTTTGTGCATATAGTTATGTGTTAGGGAGCCAGATATCAGATTTTCCAGAACACTGAGTGAGTCAGAGTAGATGATAAAATTCTTTGTGTTTGTTCGCGGGATGTACAGAAGGCTTTCATATATGGCAAGTAATTCGGCGGTGAAGATGGAGCAAAATTGAGGTAGAGTATAGCTACAGGTATGATTATTAGCCACGAAGGCAAAGCCAACGTGATTTCCACTTTTGGAGCCATCAGTGTATAGTTGTTCATATTTGTCATATTTGTTGTTGTGGTCAGAGAACAACTGTTGGTAGATTTTAGGATCAGTGTCCTGTTTCGCAAAGCCTTCGAAAGGTTGTAGGTAGGATATCTGCAATGTATGCCAGGGTGGGATATCATGAAAAGAGCATGTAGAGACATTTACATCCTCCAATTGGGTACCGACAAGACCCCTACGAACCCTTAGCCCAAAGGGAGGAGTGCAGATGGGACGATTCGCATAAAGACGGTCGAGATGAGTATCTATAAAAGAGTTCTTTAATGGATGTGAGGGATGAGAAAGAATGCGGAAATAAGTATTTAATGATAGCTGATGACGTATGAGGGTGAGAGATGGCTCATGACAGGTGACATAAAGACTATGTACAGGTGAAGTTCTAAAAGCACCGGAACAAATGCGTAGTGCAGTATGATGCACAGTGTCAAGTTTTTTTAATGCTGATTTGCATGTTGAGCCGTACGCACAGCATGCATAGTCCAATTTTGAACGGATAACAGCACGGTAGATCCGCAGGAGAGCATCACGGTCTGCCCCCCAAGAGGTGTTAGTTAAGACCTTTAAAATGTTAAGTTTTTTCTCACATGCGCTGCGAATGTTAGAAATATGTTTGGCAAACGTAAGTTTTTTGTCAAATGTTACTCCTAAAAATTTTACAAAATCCTTCTGAACAATATTAGTATGGCCCAGGTAAAGTTCTGGATCAGGGTGGATCCCACGCTTTCGGCAGAAGTGCGTGCACACTGTTTTTTCGGCAGATATGGTAAAACCGTTGATGTCACACCATTTCAGAATACGATTGATGGTACTTTGAAGCTGCCGTTCGATGAGGCGCATGTCTTTGCCCTGGCAAGATATTTGGAGATCGTCTACATATAGGCTACCGTTGACAGGCGGAGGCAGTTGATTAAGAATATTATTTATTTTAATAGAGAAGAGGGTGACACTAAGGACAGAGCCCTGGGGAACACCCTCTTCTTGAGCGAAATTGTCAGACAAAGTGCCGTTGACCCTTACACGGAAGTTTCTGAGCGATAAGAAATTTTTTATAAAAATTGGAAGATTGCCTCGAAAGCCTATATTATAGAGATCTTGAAGGATTCCGTATCTCCACGTTCGGTCGTATGCTTTTTCTATATCGAAGAACACTGACACTAAGTGATTCTTCCTGAGGAAAGCATTACGGATTTGTGTCTCTAAATTTAAAATGTTGTCTATAGTGGATCTGCCTTTGCGGAAACCGCTCTGAAAGGGATGTATATGGTCCCCAGTTTCTAAAATGTAAACAAGGCGGGCATTAACTATTTTTTCCATTAACTTACAAAGACAACTAGTAAGGGCTATGGGACGGTAGTTACTAGGATTGGAAGTATCTTTTCCAGGTTTTGGGAATGGAATGACTATTGCATTGCTCCAGGCAGAGGGAAAAGTTTGTTCGTTCCAGATTCTATTGTAAAGTTTTAAGAGGTTTAGTAAGGAGTCATAGGATAGGTGTTTCAGCATTTCATAAGTAATGCCATCAGGACCAGGAGAAGTATTGGAGGATTGCCGTAGGTATTTGGTGAGTTCGTTGATAGTAAAATCACTGTTGTATGGAAAGTGGGAGGAGGTTTTAAATTTTATTTTTTTTCGTTCACATTGTTGTTTGTAGGAGAAAAAGCGGTTTGAGAAGGATGTACTGCAGGATATAGAAGCAAGAGTTTGGCCAATGTTATTTGCTATTTCTTTTGTATCAGATATTATATTATTATTAATGGACAGACAGGTTATTGAAGGGTTATTATAGATTCCCATGGCTCTTTTTGTTTTCAACCATAGCTCCTTACTAGTAGTGGTGGGTGTTATGCTAGAGACGTATTTCACCCAAGATTGCTTTTGAGATTGCCGCCTTATTCTCCTGGCATATGCTTTTGCTTTTTTAAAAAGGACGAGGTTTTCGGTGGTAGGGTACCGCCGAAAAACACTCCATGCTTTCTGCTGCTGTTTTTTTGCTAGTGTACAGGTTTCATTCCACCACGGTTTTTTATTGCGCCGAAGTGTCATGCCCGATTGTGGAATATTGGCATCAGCTGCTTTAATAATGACTGAAGTGACTTTACCCACGACCTCTTCGATAGTGCCTTCAAGGATGTTTAGGGTGATTTTGGATAGTGCTGTAAAGGTAGGCCAATCTGCCTTATCATAAATGTACCTAGGGGTGGTAAAGGTGCCTTTCGGATTGTAGTAAAGTGGTGAAAGAAAAATCGGAAAGTGATCACTGTTATGTAAGTCACTGGAGACTGAAAAATTATAAAGTGGGAGGATAGATGGAGAACAAATAGCTAGGTCTATGGCATGGAAGGATTTAGTAGGGTAGTGGAAGTAGGTATTATCTCCGTTATTCATGACGCAAAGAGAAAAGTCTGTTAGCAGCTGTTCAATAAGTTGACCTCTATTGTTTATGTCTGTGCTGCCCCATACGGGGCTATGACCGTTCATGTCCCCCAGGAGGATAAAAGGGGGATGAAGTTGTTGGATAAGACTATTGAGAGAGGTTTGGCAGATGGTTTCATTCGGGGGAAGATAAATACTGCAGATAGTAGTAAGGTGTTTGAGATGAATCCGAGCGGCAACAGCCTGTAAAGTTGTATTGAGATTGAGAATAAAGTACGGATATTGATTATTTATTAAAAGGGCAACTCCACCGGAGGCCCTTTCCCCGAGCTCATAGTCTTTTCTAAGGATGGTATAATTAAGAATTTGTGTTTGTTTATTGGTTTTCAGATAAGTTTCCTGAAGGGCAAGACAGGCAGGGTTATAGTCATAAATTAGGGTTTTGAGGTCATCAATTTTATTGTGGAAACCGTGGCAGTTCCAAGAAAGCAGCAGAGCCATGATCAAGTGATGTTAGGGATGACTGAGAGCTTGCTTTTAGTCCCCGTAGGTGTAAGTGGGGTACTAGGGATGTCATCATCATCCATGATATTGTCGGAAATGTCAGAATCGGTAGGATCTAAATGCAGTATTGAGTCATCAATGGGCTTTTGTGGAAGGATCTTTTTAAGTCTGGACTTACTGTATTTTGCCTTATAGGCTGCAGTTTTTTTGATTAGAGGTCTATTTTGAGTGGAGTTGTTGCTTTCAGACTTCTTCTTTGATGTGCTTTTTTGTAGAGCTATGGAAGAGTTATTTTGGGTACAGGTTGAGTGTTTAGTTTTAGTAGTGGAAGTAGGTATAGAGACGGGCACAGATTTTGGTGGCTCAGTTTGTATGGCAATTGATTTAACAGATTTGACTACTGCAGCATAAGACTGACCGGGTTTGGGTGTACGGGAGTTCATTACTTTACGGGCTTCTGGATATGACAGTCCTTGGGTGGCACGCAAGGACTGGATTTCTTTTTCAAACGACCATTTCGGGCATGAGCGGGAATATGAAGGATGATCTTGTTTGCAGTTCACACATTTGGGTGGATTAGAGCAGGTTTCACTGTCGTGGCCGGAGGTCCCACAACGAGCACAGGTTGGGGAACCACGACAGGAAGGTTTGGTATGGCCGAACTTTTGACATTGAAAGCATCGAGTAGGATTGGGTATGTAGGGTCTAACGGCACATGAGAGGTATCCTGCTTTGATATGGGAAGGAAGTTTAGGTGATTGGAAAGTCAGAATTATATGTTTAGTGTCCAGTGTTTGGTTATTGCGTCGGATAGAGATTCTGCGAACTGCACAAACATTTTGGGATTTCAGATTTTCAAGGATTTCAGCCTCGGAGCAGTGTAATAGGTCAGGTTCGGATATGACGCCTCTTGATGAATTAAGTGTCCTATGGGGTAATACAGTGACTGGTTTTAGGCCGATAGTTTTTAATTGCATAATATTGTTTGCCTGTTTGTTATTTGTTACTTCTATTAAGATGTCGCCAGAGCGTATTTTTTTTATTTTTGCAACTTCTCCAACATTAGAAAGTATGGTTTTATGGATGAGAAATGGGGATGTTTGGTTAAAGTTTCCGTCCTGACATTTTATGAGAAAGAATTTTGCGGTAATAGCTCCCTCAGTAAGAGAGTTCGGAACATTGACGTTAGATAAAGAAAGTGTCGAATCCATATTGGGGATTGGAAATTCGGACCCGACCGCACCGCCCACCACGGAGCCCAACAAGGGGATGCATGTACATGCACCAGTGCTAGTCGGGTCTATACGCGCACAGGACATCCCTTAGGCAGCATCCACCCTTAACGACGTGCCCAGTAGATGTCCGATTGCTTGATCCCTAGCAGTTGATCGAAATCAGTACCACCAGCCGATTGATACACAGGGGAACGCTGTGTACCTCCCGTTTACCCGAAGCCGAGGCCAAAGCAATGTGTTGGAGAAAAGACCCCTCAATTACCAGGATCCCCATTTCCGGGGACACGGGTCTCCACGCACGGCAAACACGTGGGCAGTTTAACCGCCAATAGAAGCTGACGGCACAGAGCGACCGCAGCTTCTAAAGGGGGGCCCTCACCTCCAAGGAGGAAACTACGCCGAGGGGGAAAGTGAAGGATAAAGCAAAGAGGAGGGGAGGGTAGAGGAAAGAGAAGCGAAAGATCGCTGGGGCCCCGGGATTGCGACACCCGTAAAGACCTAAAGTAGGTCTTCCCCCTGAGGGGGTGTGGGGTTTCACCCAATATGTCGTCAAGTTTGGGATAAGAGCAGTTAAAAAGTTTTTTGTAAAAATCATTAAAAGCAGTGCATGAGGTTAAAAGATGACGAATGGTGAGATAAGTATGACAATGGGGGCACTCCGGAGCTGGTTCACCCAGGAGTAAGTGCTTATGGGTAAGCCTGGTGTGGCCTATGCGGAGACGTGTCAAAATGACATCTAGTCTTCGATAGGGGTGCGGTGACCAATATGCGAGAACTGGGTGAATAGAATGAAGTTTGTTTCCGGTTTGATTGCCCCAATTATCCGTCCAGATGCCTTTTACTATGCGACAGATGCAAGACTTGATGTCGCTATAGGGTAGATTGCCTATGTATGGGCGGGTTGCATGTCTGGCAAGTGTGTCTGCCTTCTCGTTCCCAGCGATCCCCATATGGCTCGGTACCCAACAGAGGAGGATGTTGTACCCACGGTTTATAAGTTGTTCCTGCTTCTGTAAAACCCTGATGACATAGGAATGTGTTAATGAGCCGGATTTCAGATTTTCAAGGACACTAAGAGAGTCTGAGTATATGATAAATTTCTTTGTATTCATTCTGGAGATATACAGGAGGCTTTCATATATGGCAAGTAATTCGGCAGTAAAGATGGAGCAAAAATGAGGTAAAGTATAGCTACAGGTATGATTATGAGCCACGAAGGCAAAACCGACGTGATTTCCACTTTTGGATCCATCAGTGTATAGTTTTTCATATTGTTCATATTTGTTGTTGTGTTCAGAGAACAACTGTTGGTAGATTTTAGGATCTGTATCCTGTTTTGCAAAGCCCTTGAAAGGTTGTAGGTAAGATATCTGCAATATGTTCCATGGTGGGATATCATGAAAAGAGCATGCAGAGACATTTACATCCTCCAGTTGGGTACCGACAAGACTCCTACGAATCCTTAGTCCAAATGGAGGAGTACATATGGGACGATTCGCATAAAAGCGGTCTAGATGAGTATCTATGAAAGAGTTCTTTAATGGATGTGAGGGATGAGAAAGAATACGGAAATAAGTATTTAATGATAGCTGATGACGGGTGAGGGTGAGAGATGGCTCGTGGCAAGTGACGTAAAGACTATGTACATGTGATGTCCTGAAAGCTCCAGAGCAAATGCGTAGTGCAGTATGATGCACCGTGTCAAGTTTTTTTAATACTGATCTAGATGCCGATCCATAAACACCGCATGCGTAGTCCATTTTGGAGCGGATGACGGCACGATAGATACGCAGGAGGGCGTTGCGGTCTGCTCCCCAAGAGGTGTTAGTTAAAACCTTTAACAAGTTAAGTTTTTTCTCGCATTTACTGTGGATGTCAGAAACATGTTTGGCAAAAGTAAGTTTTCTGTCAAGAGTTATTCCTAAAAAGTTAACAGAATCCTTGAGAACAATATTGCTGTGACCCAGGTGAAGTTCTGGATCCGGATGTATCCCACGCTTCCAGCAAAAATGGGTACAGATTGTTTTTTCAGCAGAAATGGTAGAGCCATTTGTGTTACACCATTTTAGGATACGGTTAATCGAATTTTGAAGCTGCCGTTCGATGAGGCGCATATCTTTACCCTGGCAGGAGATTTGAAGATCATCTACATATAGGCTACCATTGACGGTTGGAGGCAATTGGTTAAGAATATTATTGATTTTTATAGAGAAGAGGGTGACGCTAAGGACGGAGCCCTGTGGAACACCCTCTTCTTGTGTGAAATTATCAGACAGAGTGTTGTTGACCCGGACACGGAAGTTTCTGAGTGATAAAAAGTTTTTTATGAAAATTGGTAGGTTGCCTCGAAGGCCTATATTATAGAGGTCTTGAAGGATACCGTATCTTCACGTTCGGTCATATGCCTTTTCGATGTCGAAGAACACTGATACTAAGTGATTCTTCCTAAGGAAGGCATTACGAATTTGCGTCTCTAAGTTTAAAATGTTGTCAATTGTGGACCTGCCTTTGCGGAAGCCACTCTGAAAGGGATGTATATGGTCCCCAGTTTCTAGAATGTAAACAAGGCGGGTATTAACCATTTTTTCCATTAATTTACACAGACAACTAGTAAGGGCTATGGGACGGTAGTTACTAGGGTTAGAGGTATCTTTCCCAGGTTTTGGGAAGGGAATAACTATTGCATTGCTCCAGGCAGAGGGAAAGGTTTGTTCGTTCCAGATTCTATTGTATAATTGTAAGAGGTGAAGTAGGGAGTCATGGGATAAGTGTTTCAGCATTTCATAAGTTATACCATCAGGACCAGGAGAGGTGTTTGAAGACTCTTAAGTATTTGGTGATTTCATTGAAGTTAAATTCGCTATTGTAGGAGAGGTGTGAGGTTTTAAAATTTATTTTTTGCCGTTCAGATCTTTGCTTATATGAAAGAAAGGGGTTTGAGAAGGAGGTACTGCAAGAGATAGAGGCCAAAGTATGACCGATAATATTTGCTATTTCTTTTGTATCAGATATTATATTGTTATTAATGGACAGACAGGATATTGGAGAGTTATTATAGATTCCCATGGCTCTTTTAGTTTTCATCCATAGCTCCTTACTAGAAGTTGAGGTTGTTATGCTGGAGACATATTGCATCCAGGATTGTCTTTGACTCTGCCGCCTTATTTTCTTTGCATAGGCTTTTGCTTTCTTAAAAATAAGGAGGTTTTCGGTGGTAGGGTACCGCCGGAAAGTGCTCCAGGCTTTCTTCTGCTGCTTTTTTGCTTTAGTGCAGGTTTCATTCCACCACGGTTTTTTGTTTTTTCGTAGAGAGTTGCTACACTTTGGAATTGCCGCATCAGCAGCTTTGATAATGATATGAGTAATTTTTTCCACTGCTTCGCCAATAGTGCCTTCAATGTCTTCAGGTGATATGGCAGACAGCTTAGAGAAGGTTTCCCAATCTGCTTTACCATGTATGTAACGGGAGATGAAAAAGTTACTGCTAGGAATTTGATATGTAGGTGAAAGTATTATCGGAAAATGATCACTATTGTATAGGTCACCAGAAACAGAGAAGTTGTACAGCGGCAGAATGGAGGGAGAGCATATTGCAATATCTATGGCATGGAAGGATTTAGTTGGATAGTGGAAGTAAGTGTTGTCGCCATTATTCATAATGCATAAGGAAGAATCTGTTATTAGTTGTTCAATCTGTTGTCCTCTATTGTTAGTATCTTTACTTCCCCACAAAGGACTATGGGCATTCATGTCCCCTAGGATTATGAAAGGGGGGGGGGAAGTTGCTGGACCAAGTTATTGAGCTGAGTTTGGGTAATTGTTTCGTTTGGTGGAAGATAAATATTGCAGATGGTAGTGAGGTATTTGAGGTGGATTCTAATGGCGACAGCCTGCATATTTGTACCGAGATTAAGTATGTGATGAGGATAATGATTATTTATTAAAAGGGCAACACCACCGGAAGCCCTTTCCCCAAGCTCATAGTCTTTTCTCAGGATGTTATAGTTGTGAATGCGTGTTTGTTTATTAGTTTTGAGATACGTTTCCTGAAGGGCCAAACAAGCGGGATTATGATCATAAATGAGAGTTTTGAGGTCATCAACTTTATTTGAAAAACCGTGGCAGTTCCATGAAAGCAGCAGAGCTATCATCAAGTAATGTTAGGAATGATGGCCATCTTGCTCTGAATCCCCGTTGGTTTAAGTGGGGTACTGGGTATGTTGTCATCATCCATAATATTGTCAGAGATGTCAGATTCAGAAGGATCCAGGTTTAGTATTGCGTCATCAATGGGTCGTTGTGGAAAGATGCGTTTTAGTCTAGCTTTATTGTATTTTGACCTGTAAGCTGCACTTTTTTTAATTGATGGTTTATTCTGGGTGGAGGTGTTGCTTTGGGCCATTTTCTTGGGTGTGGTCTTTTTAGGAGAAATGAAAGAAGTTTTTTGAGTAGAGTTTGACTTTTTTGCATTTTGATTAGAAGTAGATGGAGAGACAGGTATGGATTTCGGTGGATCGGTTTGGATAGCAATTGATTGAACAGTTTTTACTGCTGTAGCATAGGATTGACCAGGTTTAGGAGTGCGGGAGGCTATTATTTTTTGCGCTTCCGGGTAGGACAGTCCTTGTGTGGCACGCAAGGACTGTATTTCTTTTTCATAGGTCCATTTTGGACATGAACGGGAGTAAGAAGGATGATCCTGTTTACAGTTAATACATTTAGGTGGGGCAGAGCAAGTATCACTGTCGTGGCCAGACGTACCACAACGGGCACATACTGGGGAACAACGGCAGGAGGTTTTTGTGTGACCGAACTTTTGGCATTGAAAACAACGGGTTGGATTGGGTATGTATTGTCTGACAGGGCATGAAAGGTAGCCTGCTTTGATATGGGATGGTAGATTAGGAGATTGAAAAGTCAAGATTATGTGTTTGGTGTCTATTATTTGGTTATTGCGTTTTATAGTAATTCTGCGAACTGCACTAACATTTTGAGATTTCAGATTTTCTAGGATTTCTGCCTCAGAACAGTGTAAGAGGTCAGGTACTGATATGACGCCTCTGGATGAGTTACGTGTGGTATGGGGTGAGACAGTGACAGATTTTAGGCCGATAGTTTTTAATTTCATAATGTTGTTTGCCTGTGTGCTATTGGTTACTTCCACTAAGAGGTCTCCTGATCGAATTTTTTAAATTTTTGCTACTTCTCCAACGTTAGCAGTTATGGACTTGTGTATTAGGAAAGGGGATGCTTGGCTGAAGTTTCCTTCCTGACATTTCACTAGAAAAAATTTTGCATTAATACCTCCCTGAGTAAGAGAGTTCGGAGCGTTGACGTTTGACAAAGAAAATGTCGTATCCATATTGGGGATTGGGAGTTTCGGACCCGACCGCACCACCCACCACGGAGCCCAACAAGGGGATGCACTAGCGTGCACCAGTGCTAGCCGGGTCTATACGCGCACAATACATCCCTTAGGCAGCAGCGTCCACCCTTAACGACGTGCCCAGTAGATGTCCGTTTGCTTGATCCATAGCAGTTGACCAAAATCAGTACCACCAGCCGGTTGATACACAGGGGAACACTGTGCACCTCCCGTTTACCCGAAGCCGAGGCCAAAGAAATGTGTTGGAGAAAGTACCCCTCAATTACCAGGATCCCCATTTCCGGGGACATGGGTCTCCACGCACGGCAAACACGTGGGCAGTTTAACCGCCAATAGAAGCTGACGGCACAGAGCGACCGCAGCTTCTAAAGGGGGGCCCTCACCTCCAAGGAGGAAACTACGCCGAGGGGGAAAATGAAGGATAAAGTTAAGGAGAGGGGAGGGTAGAGGAAAGAGAAGCGAAGGATCGCTGGGGCCTCGGGATTGCGACACCCGTGAAAACCTAAAGAAGGTCTTCCCCCTGAGGGGGCCGGAAGCGCGGGATCCACCCAGATCCGGAACTTTATCTGGACCATACTAATATTGCTGTCAAGGATTCTATCAAATTTTTACGTTTAAATTTTGACAAGAAACTTACATTTGCTAAACATATCTCAGACATCCGCATTAAATGCGAGAAAAAACTTAACATTTTAAAGGTTTTAACCAATACCTCTTGGGGGGCAGACCGTGATGCTCTCTTGCGGATCTACCGTGCCGTCATCCGTTCCAAAATTGACTATGCAAGCTGCGTTTATAGATCGGCTTCTAAATCAGCACTAAAAAAACTTGACACTGTGCATCATACTGCACTACGCATATGCTCTGGAGCTTTTAGGACATCGCCTTTACATAGCCTTTACGTCACCTGTCAGGAACCATCTCTCACTCTCATACGTCATAAATTATCATTAAATACCTATTATCGCATCCTTTCTCATTCTTCACATCCCTTAAAGGATTCTCTAATAGACACCGAATTGGACAAGTTTTATGAAAATCTCCCTTCCTGCACTCCCACTCCGAACTTAGAATCCGTAGGAGTGTAGTCGGTACCCAATTGGAGGATGTTAATGCATCTACTTGTTCATTTCATGAAGTGCCACCATGGACTAAATTGCAGACTTTCTACCAACAACCACTTGAAGGCTTCACAAAACCAAACACTGATCCCATAATATATCAACAGTTATTTCTAGACCATAAAAGCAAATATCGAAACTTTGAAGAACTATATACTAATGGCTCAAAATCTCATAATCATGTAGGCTTTGCTTATGTACATCGTAATCATTCTTGCAACTACACCCTACCTTCGTTTTGCTCCGTATTTACAGCCGAATTAATAGCTATTTATGAAAGTCTTCTTTACATCTCTAGAGCAAATACCAAACAATTCATCATCTACTCTGACTCATTAAGCGTTTTGGAAAATATGGGATCTGGTTCCCTAACTCATAGCTATATTCTGAAAGTCCTACACATGCACAAATGCCTCATGAACCGTGGATACAACATCCTCTACTGCTGGGTACCTAGCCATATTGGGATTCTCGGCAACGAAAGGGCTGATTCTTTGGCCAGGCATTCTACTGTCCCATATAATCTCCACCCACCCTATTGTGATATAATCTCTTCCTTAATAAAAGGCACCTGGATCCACATATGGGACTGTGAAACCCAAAACAAACTTCATTCTATCCGGCCAGCCCTTACCCACTGGTCCACTCATCCATACCGCAAGCACGATGTCCTTCTGAGTCGTCTTCGCATTGGACATACACGAATTACACATAAGCACTTACTTCTGGGCGACCTGCTCCGGAGTGCCCTCACTGTCAAAAGAATTGTTTTATAGATACTCATCTTGACCGTTTTTATGCAAATCGTCCCGTCTGTACCCCCCCCCCTTTGGACTAAGGATTCGTAGGAGTCTTGTCGGTACCCAATTGGAGGATGTTAATGTATCTACTTGTTCATTTCATGAAGTCCACCATGGACAAAATTGCAGATCTCCTACCTACAACCATTCGAAGGCTTCACAAAACCAAACACTGACCCCATAATATACCAACAGTTATTGCTAGACCATAAAAACAAATATAGAAACTTCGACGAACTATACACTGACGGCTCAAAATCTCTTAATCACGTTGGCTTTGCTTATGTACATCGAAATCATTCTTACAACTACACCCTACCTTCATTTTGCTCCATATTTACAGCCGAATTAATAGCTATTTATGAAAGCCTTCTTTACATCTCGAGAACAAATACCAAACATTTCATCATCTACTCTGACTCATTAAGTGTAATAGAGAATCTGAAATCCGGCGCCCTCACTCATAGTTATATTTTAAAAGTCCTACGCATGCACAAGAGACTCATGAACCGTGGATACAACATCCGCTACTGCTGGGTATCTAGCCATATTGGGATTCTTGGAAACGAGAAAGCTGATTCTTTGGCCAGGCATTCTACTGTCCCATATAATTGCGATCTACCTTATACTGATATAAAATCTGGCATTTCTTCCCTTCAAAAGGCACTTGGAATCATATATGGGACGGTGAAACCCTAAACAAACTTCACTCAATCCGGCCGGCCCTTACCCACTGGTCCACTCAACCATACCGCTGTAGTATTCTACTTACTACTGCCGTGAAATTAGTTTAGCTAGGTTAAAATTTAGATTTTAAATTGAGCAAGTTTCCAAAACAGAAATTAAGATTTACCATGCGTTGTGACCGAAAGAGTAGAAATTAACCCAATTATTAGCCCTTGTAAATTAAACAAATAAAAAGAAAAATGAAATGCTTAAATAAAATTGTCATGACAAAAGTAGCTCGATTGGATCCAAGTACTTAAGTTAAAAGGCTCTGCTGCAGCAAAAAGAAAAGATATGAAAAATATATTTATCCTATCAAAAAAAAGAAAAAAAATTTGGGCAAACAAGTCCCACCTTCCCCAAGCCATACAAGGCATCTGATGAAAATCCCGGACAAAATCCTTAACAGAAACTTGAAACCCCAAAAAGGGAACTTAGCAATTTTTACACCAAAGGGTGCAGCAAAATACATTGATGTGCAGAAAACTCAAACAATTACAGAGATTAGCATAGGCCAAACCAGAATATAAAACAGCTTTTATGACACTCCAAAATTTAACTAGGTAAGAAAAAAAAAAAAAAAAATAACACAGCATCAACATACATCATTTAACAACTAGAGAAAAATTTTAAACATGGCGTTACAGGAAATTATACCACTGGTCATTACTTGAAGAGAAGAGACATTTAGCTATTGATTTTTAAATCCCTGGTAGCATAAGGATGATAGAGAAAACGTAATCGGAGCGTTCTCACCCACGGATCCAATGGCAGGTCGGGTCCCGGTGTTTCAGGAAACTGACGGTCGGACGAAGGTGGCTCCCAGAGCCGGCATCTTTGTCTCTCCTTGAAGGGTATTCCGTGGTTCAATCAGACGTCGGGAACATCTCGATGAATCTACACAAGCGGCTCCCGGTCAGGGTAAATGGGAGATCTCCGCATAGTCGATCGAAGCGGGACGTCGAAGAAGAAAAAGGGGGTGGGGGCTTAAGCCCAATTCACATGAAAAGTGAGGGGAAGCATACTGGCAAAAAAAAAAAAACGATCATGAAACAAACGTGGTGGGGCCACCGGGTGCTTACGCACCAAAAAAAGAATAAATTTATACGGTGATCATGGAATAGCTGGCCCTCTGGCCTTCGTGTAAACACTTCACATGCTGATTCTTGATGAAGTCACGACTGATAAGCCGAGCTAGGCCCCTAAAAAAATGCGATGACAAAATCCGGACGAGATTACGTCCTACCCGCACCACTCCAGCTTTCAGAATGACGCTTTTCGCCCCGCACATGGGGAGCTTCGAAGAGACGCCGGCCGCGGGGACCAATCAGAGCGCGCCATCTCAGCCGGGAAACTTCGAGAACATTCGATCGACGGGGGAAGGAAGCGAGAAAATAAGAAAATGGCGGCCAGCAACCTCTGCACGCGGGAAAGAAACCAACTTGGCCGAGAAGAAACGCAGGCAAGAACGGCCATCTTGAAATGGGGAAAAAAACTTAATTGATCATAAGGGCCTTAAAAACGTTATTAAATTTCCTAAAATTTTAGCGGGAGATAGCTAATCGTCCGAGACAACCCTGGGTAAAATTTGGAATAAAAATTAAATTAGAAGAGAGTAAAACTAATTAAAAACTGGACATGAACAAGAGATATTGCAAGAAATGAGTTAGGCTATTGAAGAGAGAGGGAAACTTAATAGTCAGCAGAAAATCGACAGAATTTACCTGATAATTAAAATTACACCTCCGGAGACCGGGCAAACAAAGGCAGAATTAATTTAAAGAAAAGGTAATTATTTTAAAAAAAAGATCCCAACAAAAAAAGATAATTAGTAGTAATTTAAAAGAAGTTAGCTATTGAGTTATAGAAGAAGAGTCATCCAGACCATTATATCTCCTGACAAAAGGTATTTAAATTAAACTTCCAAGTTAATTACAAGTATTAAGAAAATAAATAATTAATGGTTAAAACAATTAAAATAAAAATTACTGCTTTTGATTTGTAAAAAACATTATCCCCCAAAAACAATACAACATATTATCCTTCCTTCTCCCCCAAAAAATTTTTTACGAAGTAAAAAATTTTTCGTTGAGAAGCCAGGAACACACTGGTGAAATGTCTTGAGAAGCAGCGTATAATACCATTTTGACAACTAAACCTGGGGAAGACCAGCCATGGCAGCCAGAAAAAAAAATTTTGCATAACGCAAAATACCTCAAATAAACATCAAGAACCCATGTCCCAAGTCAGGACACATAAAAAAAATTTTTCAACCCTATACCTACATATTCCATAAAGAAAAAATCAATCAAAAGGCAAAGTTTTACCTGCACATTCCTTCACAACAAAAACATACAGTATATATGTAGTACGACATAAAACATGACAGAACAACATTAAACGAAGACAAAAAGGTAAAAAATCTTTGGTACAAAAGGGTAATACGCAATACTGACCATGATGATTTAGAGTCCAAGGTAGTGGTCAGTAGCAAAATTTTGTAAAGTCCTTGTATAAGTAGTCACTACGTGGAGTTTGTTGTCACAAGCGTGGGTAAAAATCAGTTCAGAGATTTCCAAAAATAAATAAGAGGCTAGTCAGTGTCATGTATTGAATACAAGACCACTAGCAGGCAAGGGCGGACAAGTACCTAGGATGTTGAACCACCCCCCTTTCAAAGAAAGCTGAGAAAAAAAAATTTTGACAGGGGCATGACAATCCCAAATTTGTAGAGAATGAAAAAAACCCAATTAATGCATTAATTTAGAGGTTAAGTTGGTAAAAACATTAGGAGACAGGAGAGAAATGATCCCTGAATAACCTCACATCCAGCAGCAATTGGTCTGAGTACAACAGGCTAAACACCAGCCCAATTGTGACCCAAGATCAATTACCACCAAACATGGAGGTTAATTCAAGTGACCATGAAGGCTCTAGAAACACATCTGGACACTAATCATTTTCTCCAAAGAGGAAAACAAAACAAAACAAGGTCATTTTAAGAAAACAGCCCAAAACCAGCATGAATAACTTAAAGCAAACACCCCCCCATATAACAACAGGAAACCAGTAGGTTGGTAGTAACAAAAGGAATTACTTATTGTAAACAAAGTGAGAAAAAGAATTTTGAACCCTAAGTTTCTTAGACAAAGGCCCTGGGATTGTCTACCCAACCGTTCAACGACCCCGTTGCCTTGCGGATTATAGGCCACCGTGTGGATTTTCTTGATTCCTAAGACCTTATAGACTTCCTCCATTGCCTGCGACAGAAAATTGGACCCCCTGTCTGAGTACAGCACCTCCATAATGCCATGTCTCGAAATAAAGTCCACCAAAACCCTAGCTACAGTGGCACTTTGTATGTCTTTAACAGGGTAAGCTTCTGGAAATCTAGTAAAATAATCTGTAATTACAATTAAAAATTTGTTGCCATGTTTAGAGGTAATGAAGGGACCAACCGCATCAATCGCACACTTCTGAAAAGGTCTATCAACAGTGGGGATCTCCTGGATGGGAGCCTTTTGACCTTTTTTGAAACCACGTCTTTGTAAACAAGAATGGCAAGACATCACATAATTCTTTACATTACGGTACAGACCTACCCAAAAAAAATTTTGCCTAACCCGATGCAATGTTCGAGAAAGACCTGGATGTGCAACAGTTTTGTTGTCATGGCAGGCTTGAAGAACTTCTGGAACAAGAGAGTGAGGGACAACAAGTCGAGTATTGGAAAAATTTGCATCAGTAGATTGGCAAACAAGAATATTTTGTTGAAAAAAAAATTTATTTGACTTATGAATGAAAAAAGGATCTTGCGAAATATTACTCGCCATCTTTTGGCAAAAAGAGTCTTCCTGTTGTAATTTAATTAAGTCCCGGTTAGGCAAAGGTAAAATTTCACACTTAAATGGAACATTATCAACAACGTTAACTTCTCTAGAAAGAAAGTCTGCCATTAAATTTAACCGTCCAGGCTTGTGTACAATAGTATAGTCATATTGTTGTAACGTCATAATCCAACGAGCTATGCGAGAGGTGGGATCCTTCAATTTAAAAAGTTGTGAAAGTGACTGTTGGTCAGAAAAAATAGTTACATGAGTGCCATAAATATACTGTTTAAATTGATTAATACCAAAAACCACGGCAAGGGCTTCCTTCTCCACAACAGAATAATTTATTTCAGCGGCCGAAAATTTTTTGGAAGCAAAACAGACTGGGTGCGGAAAACCGGCTTCATCCTCTTGTGTGAGCACAGCGCCCATGGCGAACTTGCTCGCGTCAGTACAGATAGAAAAGGGCTTATTGAAATCTGGTAATTTTAAGCAAGGCTCTTTCGTTAAATCCGACTTAAGTTGGTCAAAGGCATCTTGTTCGAGATCCCCCCAGGAAAAGTTTACAGAGTCTTTAGTTAAATTAGTTAAAGGGAGAGCTTTTAAGGAGTAATTATTGATGAACTTTCTATAAAAACCAGTCAGGCCTAAAAATGAGCGAACTTGTTTTCGGGTTTTTGGAACAGCAGCATTGAGAATAGATTTGATGTTATTAGGATCTGGCATTACCTTACCCTCCGTTACTCTATGTCCTAAATACGTAATTTCACTTTTTGCCAAAGCAAACTTTTTGGGTTTAAGTTTTAGGTTTGCATCAGTTAGACGCTGAAAAACGAGCTCGAGCCTAGACAGGTGATCTTCAAAGGTAGTTGATGCCACAACCACATAATCAATATAAACCCCGATTTGGAAATTGGATAGTCCAGACAGCACCACTCCCATTAATCGTTGGAAACTAGCACTCGCGTTTCGCAAGCCAAATGGCATCCGTTTGAAGTGAAAGAGGCCCTCCTCTGTAGTAATACCCGTGAGATGAGCATCGTCTGGATGCATAAACATTTGATGAAAACCTGACGTCAAATCCAAGGAAGAGAAAAATTTAGCCCCAGAAAGAAAATCAATCATCTCTTGCAAATTCGGAAGGGGGAAATTATCTGGTATGGTCTTGGCATTAAGCTTACGGAGATCGGCCACCAGGCGAAATGATCATCCGCTTTTTTGACCAGAAGGACTGGCGCAGCATAACTGCTGGTCGATGGTTCGATAATGCCAGCCTCCAAGAGAGTTTGAATCTGCCTCTTCATTTCAGGCTTGAGGTGGTAAGGGACACGATAGGGCTTAGAACGAACCGGAATGTCATCTGTAAGGTGTATACGGTGTTGAATGATGGGGCAGGCGCCCAAGTCGGAGGAGTTTAATGAAAAAACAGACTTATATTTGGACAAAAGAGCAATCATGTCATTGCGTTGAGATTCGTCAAGATGGGATAAATCTATGTCCTTAGCCCACTGGCTAAAATCATCTGAACCAGCTTGTTGTTCTACCGAGTTGACTTCGTCAGAAACTTTATTTAAATGGATAGGGGTAATATTAACAATTTTCATATTCTTATTTAAGGTAATGGAATCATGGGTAAGATTAATAACTTGAATTAAACACTGACAATTATCATTGATGGTGGAAATAGCATTGGCAACAAGAAAGGAAGTTAAATTTGTATCAGGATTAGGTTCAATTATTACAGTAGAATTAATGAAAGAGGGATCGGAGTTTGGAATAGTCACAAAAAATCTCTTTTGAGAATAAGCGGGTAAAATGATCTTAGCGGGCAACTTGCCAAAAAGAGAAAAGTCAACATCGGGATCAACATCATCATGTGCACTTGGCACGACAGCATTCAGAGAAAACGGGGGATGTTCATGCGTCCAGACCACTCTAATATCATCATTAAATAAAATACAGTTGTCACAATCGATATGAAATTTGTAAGTCTTTAGAAAATCAAGTCCCAAAATGACATCAAAGTTAGGAGAAAGACAACTCTGAGCAACCAAAAAATTACATGAAAACGGGGTGTTAGAAATGTGCAACTCAGTTTGAATTAATTTTGGGGTGACTATGTCAAAACCCGTGAGAGCCTTTAAAGAGAGGTGAGAGCTATCAAATTCCTTAAAGTTAAATAGAATATTAAAAACATTAGAAGAAATTAAATTAACACAGGCACCAGAATCTATGAGTGCACGAAACTTAAAATTGGCGAAGTTAACTGAAATTATTGGTAAAGAACTCGACACACTTACTACAGGTTGCACAGCGGGATCAAACGGGGAATTAATGGAGTGTTGCGATCCAGATCAACCTCCCCCCAAACTTAGTTTAAATTTCCATCATTAACCCCACTCTGATCAGAGCCTGAAGCATTGGCAGGAGTCTGATTTTCCTGACGAGGCCTGTGTTGGGATCTAGCAGCCTGGTCACGTTGTTTTTTCCGACAATCTCTCGCGTAATGTCCTGGGCGGTCACAATAAAAACAAGTTATGTTACGTTGAGTTCGGGCAGGTTGGGAATGTCGCTGCGGAGGAAAAGATTGTGGGATAAAACTCTGCGACTGCATTTGTGATAGCTGAGCCTGCATCGCAGCCATCTGGCTGGTGAGCAATTCAAGGCTTTTTGCATATGAGTCCGTAGTGGCCTTAAGGAGCCTCTCAAAGTCGCCTTCCACCATCTGGGAACGTGCCGTTACGGCATTTATGTCTGACAGGTGGTATTGGAGTGCCACTTCCACACGTTTCTCGACCTGTACCGCCTCGACAAAAGTTTTAGGGTCTACAACAACGACCTGGGCCTTAATGTTTGGGAGAAGACCCGCTTTGAATTGTGAAAGGAGCATCTCCTGTGAGAAGCTCTGAGGTATCGTGTCCGAGGAATTTATGGGATTTTTGAGGGCCTTATGGGCAATTCCTTCCAGTCTAGTGGCGTAATCACGCACTGTCTCCCCAAAATTTTGCTTACAGGACGTTAATTTTTCTATGTCCTGGGCCAAGGATCCCGCTTCTGCAAAGTGTGCCATGAAGCGGACCTTGAATTGTTTCCAGGTTAGACCATCAATTGCCTCTAAGGTGGAAGTGTAAAATTGGAGAGCAGCACCCTCCATTTTCAATTTAGCGACTGCCATGGCCTGGTCATCATTCCAGGCTGCCAAAGGCTCAACCAAGGCAAGAGAATGAAAGAATTTTGAGCAATTGCTACCGGACAGCGGCCGGCCCTGGCAATGCCGGCGCCCTAGCACCTTCTTCTAGGGCCATACTGGGACTTAGAAAAAAAAATTGAAACACCCCAAAATAAAAGTTAACCACCCAATAAGCTTCTCAAGACAGTCCCCAGTTACAAAGAGAGATGTAAATGCATCAAAAAAAATGAAAGTTTTCTGTATCCATTTCACCTTATTCAACACACACAAGATTGGCAAGGAGAGGTCACGGCACCATTTTGTAGTATTCTACTTACTACTGCCGTGAAATTAGTTTAGCTAGGTTAAAATTTAGATTTTAAATTGAGCAAGTTTCCAAAACAGAAATTAGATTTACCATGCGTTGTGACCGAAAGAGTAGAAATTAACCCAATTATTAGCCCTTGTAAATTAAACAAAAAAAAGAAAGAAAACGGAAATGCTTAAATAAAATTGTCATGACAAAAGTAGCTCGATTGGATCCAAGTACTTAAGTTAAAAGGCTCTGCTGCAGCAAAAAGAAAAGATATGAAAAATATATTTATCCTATCAAAAAAAAGAAAAAAAATTTGGGCAAACAAGTCCCCACCTTCCCCAAGCCATACAAGGCGTCTGATGAAAATCCCGGACAAAATCCTTAACAGAAACTTGAAACCCCAAAAATGGAACTTAGCAATTTTTACACCAAAGGGTGCAGCAAAATACATTGATGTGCAGAAAACTCAAACAATTACAGAGATTAGCATAGGCCAAACCAGAATATAAAACAGCTTTTATGACACTCCAAAATTTAACTAGGTAAGAAAAAAAAAAAAAAAATAACACAACATCAACATACATCATTTAACAACTAGAGAAAAATTTTAAACATGGCGTTACAGGAAATTATACCACTGGTCATTACTTGAAGAGAAGAGACATTTAGCTATTGATTTTTAAATCCCTGGTAGCATAAGGATGATAGAGAAAACGTAATCGGAGATTCTCACCCACGGATCCAATGGCAGGTCAGGTCCCGGTGTTTCAGGAAACTGACGGTTGGACGAAGGTGGCTCCCAGAGCCGGCATCTTGGTCTCTCCTTGAAGGGGATTCCGTGGTTCAATCAGGCGTCGGGGACATCTCGATGAATCTACACAAGCGGCTCCCGGTCAGGGTAAATGGGAGATCTCCGCATAGTCGATCGAAGCGGGACGTCGAAGAAGAAAAAGGGGGTGGGGACTTAAGCCCAATTCACATGAAAAGTGAGGGGAAGCATACTGGCAAAAAAAAAAAAAACGATCATGAAACAAACGTGGTGGGGCCACCGGGTGCTTACGCACCAAAAAAAGAATAAATTTATACGGTGATCATGGAGTAGCTGGCCCTCTGGCCTTCGTGTAAACACTTCACATGCTGATTCTTGATGAAGTCACGACTGATAAGCCGAGCTAGGCCCCTAAAAAAATGCGATGACAAAATCCGGACGAGATTACGTCCTACCCGCACCACTCCAGCTTTCAGAATGACGCTTTTCGCCCCGCGCTTGGGGAGCTTCGAAGAGACGCCGGCCGCGGGGACCAATCAGAGCGCGCCATCTCAGCCGGGAAACTTCGAGAACATTCGATCGACGGGGGAAGGAAGCGAGAAAATAAGAAAATGGCGGCCAGCAACCTCTGCACGCGGGAAAGAAACCAACTTGGCCGAGAAGAAACGCAGGCAAGAACGGCCATCTTGAAATGGGGAAAAAAACTTAATTGATCATAAGGGCCTTAAAAACGTTATTAAATTTCCTAAAATTTTAGCGGGAGATAGCTAATCGTCCGAGACAACCCTGGGTAAAATTTGGAATAAAAATTAAATTAGAAGAGAGTAAAACTAATTAAAAACCGGACATGAACAAGAGATATTGCAAGAAATGAGTTAGGCTATTGAAGAGAGAGGGAAACTTAATAGTCAGCAGAAAATCGACAGAATTTACCTGATAATTAAAATTACACCTCCGGAGACCGGGCAAACAAAGGCAGAATTAATTTAAAGAAAAGGTAATTATTTAAAAAAAAAGATCCCAACAAAAAAAGATAATTAGTAGTAATTTAAAAGAAGTTAGCTATTGAGTTATAGAAGAAGAGTCATCCAGACCATTATATCTCCTGACAAAAGGTATTTAAATTAAACTTCCAAGTTAATTACAAGTATTAAGAAAATAAATAATTAATGGTTAAAACAATTAAAATAAAAATTACTGCTTTTGATATGTAAAAAACATTATCCCCCAAAAACAATACAACACCGCAAGCACGATGTTATTCTGACTCGTCTTCGCATTGGCCATACGAGGCTTACCCATAAGTACCTTCTATTGGGTGAACCTGCTCCAGAATGCCCTCATTGTCATACTCATCTTACTATACATCATCTTTTAACCTCTTGCTCTGCTTTTAAAACCTTTTACCTAAATTATTTTAATTGTTCTCATCCCAGACTTGACGACCTTTTGGGTGAAACTCCTCACCATTACTTGTTTTTATTCCTTCAACGGGCTAACTTTCTTTTCTCGGTGTGAAGTGTCTGCACTTGTCTGAATTGCATCTGGATGGGACCCCCATCCAGATGTTTTTATCTGCTTTTAACACCTTTTGAATTTTACTTTTTACCTTTTTAGTCTTTAAAATTAGCTTTTACTAGATTTAGTGGTACCTTTTATCTGAATACATCATGATATGATTTTAACTTCTTGTCTGGCGCAGCATGTCCTCTTTGGACCTTGTGCTAATAAACACCAACCAACCAACCAACCTTATATTAAGTCTGATGGAAAGGTTTAAAAAAAAAGTGAAGAAATTACCTACTACAGCAATGGTTATGATTTGAAAATAATCTAAAATAACTTATTGTACTAACGATCTATGAGTAGTAAAATCAAATTTCTGATGAAAGTTTGTGTAATGTTTAAATTGTATGACTTATCCTTTTTGGGTTTTTTTTTTTTTTTTTCTTTCCTTCACGGCAAACTCTTCCAATTTCAGCCGTTTGTTTAGGTCGTTCCGCACACTCATGCCAAAACACATTGCCAGATCAGTTGGTTGGTTGGTTGGGGTTTAATGGCACAAGGTCCAGAAAGGACAAACTGCGCCAGACTATGTGTATATATAGTAAAACAAAGTTTTCAAGTAAAAACGTGTTGCGTAAAACATGTAAAGCTAAAATCTTTGAGGTCTAAAATCAGTAAAAACGAACTGTAGAGAGGTAAAAAGGAGGTAAAATGGACAAGGTTAAAGGACAAGGTAAAAAGGACGTCTGGATGGGGGCTCCCATCCAGATACCAGTCAGAGAAAAGTGTACACTTTACACTGAGTAAAGAATATTGATACATCGAAGAAATGCAAACAAGTTACAGTGGGGGGTTTCACCCAATATATCGTCAAGTTTAGGATGAGAACAGTTAAAAAATATTGTGTAAAAATTATTAAAAGCGGTGCATGAAGTTAAAACATGACTAATGGTAAGGTTGGTATGGCAATGGTGGCACTCCGGGGCAGATTCACCCAGGAGTAGGTGCTTATGTGTAAGGCTCGTATGACCAATGCGGAGGCGTGTCAAGACGACATCCAGTCTGCGATAGGGATGAGAAGGCCAATGCGTGAGAGCTGGGCGTATAGAATGAAGTTTGTTCCCAGTTTCACTGTCCCATTTATCGATCCAGATACCTTCTATAATGCTAGAGATGCTACACTTAATGTCGTTATAGGATAGGTTGCCGCTGTACGGGAGGGTCGCGAGCTTGGCAAGTGTGTCTGCTTTCTCGTTGCCAACGATCCCAATATGACTGGGTACCCAGCAGAGGAAAATACTGTACCCAAGATTTATAAGCTGTTTGTACAGACGTAATACTTTAATGATATAGTTGTGGGTAAGGGAGTCAGATTTCAGATTTTCCAGAACACTGAGGGTGTCAGAATAGATTATATAATTCTTTGTGTTTTTTCTGGAGAAATACAGAAGGCTTTCATAAATGGCCAGTAATTCGGCTGTAAAGACAGAGCAAAACTGAGGGAGAGTGTAGCTGCAAGAATAATTATTATTCACGAAGGCAAAGCCAACGTGATTACTGGTTTTAGATCCATCTGTGTAGAGGTCTTCATAACTTTCATATTTATTTCTATGATCTAAGAACAACGGTTGGTATGTTTTGGGGTCAGTATCCTGTTTGATGAAGCCTTCATAGGGCTGAAGGTACGGGATTTGCATTTCAGTCCAGGGTGGGATTTCATTAGGAGAACAAGAAGAGACTATGGCATCCTGCAACTGGGTACCGACTAGGCTCCTACGGATCCGGAGTCCAAAGGGAGGGGTACATGAAGGGCGATGATTGTAAAATCTGTCCAGATGAGTATCTATAAAAGAGTCCTTTAAAGGATGTGAGGAATGAGAGAGTATGCGAAAGTATGTATTCAATGACAGCTTTTGATGAGTGAGGGTGAGAGGTGGCTCGTGACAGGCGATGTAAAGACTATTTACAGGTGATGTTCTAAATGCTCCAGAGCAAATGCGTAGTGTTGAGTGATGCCCGGTGTCCAGTTTTTTTAGAACTGACTTGCAAGCAGACCCGTAAGAGCAACAGGCATAGTCTATTTTAGACCGTATCATGGCACGGTATATCCGTAGCATGGTGTCACTGTCTGCCCCCCATCTGGTATTAGAAAGTACCTTTAAAATATTCATAGTTTTCTCGCATTTGTTTCGAATATGAGAGACTTGTTTCTTGAAGGTCAGCTTTTTGTCAAAGTACATGCCTAAGAATTTACTATGCTCTTCTACAGCAATTGTTGTACCATCTAAATGAAGTTCTGGATCTGGATGGATACCCCGCTTTCGGCAGAAGTGAATGCAAGTAGCTTTTTCTCCCGAGATACTGAAGCCGTTTATACTGCACCATTTTTGGATACGGTTTACAGTAGTTTGAAGCTGTCGCTCAATGTAACGCATGTCTTGCCCCTGACAGGAGATCTGAAGGTCATCTACATATAAGCTACCTTGCACAGTCGGAGGGAGTTGATTAAGTATGTCGTTTATTTTTATGGAGAAGAGGGTGACACTAAGAACAGAGCCCTGGGGTACGCCCTCTTCTTGCACATAATTGTCTGATTGAATATCATTGATGCGTACCTTAAAGTTTCGTAGGGAGAGAAAATTCTTGATAAAGATAGGTAGGTTACCCCGGAAGCCCAGATTATGTAGGTCACGCAGTATACCGTATCTACATGTATGATCGTATGCTTTTTCTATATCAAAAAATATAGAGACGAGATGGTTCCTTCTCAAGAAAGCGTTACGTATTTGAGTCTCTAAAATCAAAATGTTGTCAATGGTGGATCTGCCTTTTCGAAATCCACTTTGAAAAGGGTGTATATGGTTCTTGGTTTCGAGAACGTGAACTAGGCGAGCATTTATCATACGCTCCATGATTTTGCATAAGCAACTTGTGAGGGCTATGGGACGATAATTATTTGGGTTGGTGTTGTCTTTGCCAGGTTTGGGGAAGGGAATGACTATTGCATTTCTCCAAGAAGATGGAAAGGTGTGCTCATTCCAAATTTTGTTATAGAGTTGCAGAAGGGTTAGTAATGAATCCTGGGAAAGATGTTTTAGCATTTCTGTGGTGATGCCATCAGGACCAGGTGAAGTATTAGGTGATTGTTTTAAGCTTCTCTTTAATTCGTGGATAGTGAAGGCACTATTGTAAGAGAGATGTACGGAGGTTCTAAAGTTTAATACTTGGCGTTCGGATTGTTGTTTATAAGGTAAAAAGGAATTTTGATAAGAGGTACTGCAGGAAGTATAAGCAAGTGTTTCACCTGTGGTGTTTGCAATATTTTTAGGTTCTGAAATAATGCTGTTGTTGACAGAGAAACAGGATATTGAGTGGTTATTGTAGATTCCCATGATTCTTTTAGTTTTGTCCCATAGCTCCTTGCTAGAAGTCGACGTGGAAATACTGGAGACGTACTGAATCCAGGATTCTCTTTGAGCTTGTTTCCTTATCCTACGTGCATATGCTTTTGCTTTTTTTAATTTAAGAAGATTATCAGTGGTGGGGTAGCGACGAAAGGTTCCCCACGCTCTCTGCTGCTGCTTTTTTGCTAAGGCGCATGCCTCATTCCACCACGGTTTTTTATTTCTACGACAATGTGTGCCCGATTTTGGTATGCTGTGATCTGCTGCATTAAGGATGGTAGAGGTAACCTTGTTGACGACCTCGTCTATGGTTCCTTCAATCATATTAGGTAATATTGTCGACAGGGAAGTGAAATTTTGCCAGTCTGCCTTATTATGGATGTATTTTGGTAGAGAAGAGTTAGGTTTGGGGTTTTGGTACAGAGGTGAGAGAAGAATCGGAAAATGATCGCTATTATGTAGATTACCGGAAACAGAGAAATTGTACATTGGAAGGATCGAGGGTGAACAGATGGCAAGGTCTATGGCATGAAAGGATTTAGTTGGGTAGTGGAAGTATGTATTGTCACCATTGTTCATGATGCATAGACAAAAATCTGTCAGTATTTGTTCTATTTGCTCACCTCTGTTATTTGTGTCTTTGCTGCCCCATAATGGGCTATGTGCATTCATATCACAAAGGAGTATGAATGGAGGAGGAAGTTGTTGAATAAGGTTACTAAGGGATCTTTGATTGAAAGTTTCATAAGGAGGGAGGTAGATACTGCAGACTGTCGTGAGATGTTTAAGGTGAATACGAGCGGCAACTGCTTGGAGATTTGTGCTAAGATTGATGGTTATATGAGGATATCTATTGTTTATTATTAGGGCAACACCACCAGAGGCCCTGTCATTGAAATCATAGTCTTTTCGAAGTATCTTGTAGTTGCGAATAGTAGTATGTCTAGTGGTTTTTAGAAAGGTTTCTTGTAGGGCTATGCAGGCGGGATTATGGTCATAAATCAGTGTTTTAAGATCATCGTTTTTATTTAAAAAACCGTGGCAGTTCCAGGACAGCAGCAGAGCCATTATCAAGTTGTGTTAGGGATAATGGATAACTTCTTATTAATCCCCGAAGGTTGAGGTGGAGTACTAGGGATGAGATCATCATCCATTGCACTGTCTGTAATGTCAGAGTCCGATGGAGACAAGCGGAGGATAGTATCATCAATGGGCCGTTGTGGTGGGATGTTTTTCATTCTGGATTTATTATATTTGGACCTGTAAGCTGAGGATTTTTTGATTTGTGGCCGGCCTGCAGATGCACTTTTCTTTGTTGTGTTTTTGTGGTTTCCTATGTTAGAGTGATTCTTATTAGAAACAGGTTTAGCTATTGGAGTTGAAGTAAAAGAGGAAACAGGTATTGGTTTCGGTGGATCGGTTTGAATTGCTACGGATTTTGTTGATTTTGTCACTGCGGCATAAGACAGACCAGGTTTAGGGGTACGGCTTTCAACTATTTTACGGGCTTCAGGATAAGAGAGTTTTTGAGAGGCCCGCAGTGACTGAATTTCTTTTTCAAATGCCCATTTCGGGCATGACTTTGAATACGATGGATGTTCCTGTTTGCAGTTTACACATTTTGCAACTGCAGAGCAGGTGGCACTGTCATGGGCAGAGCCACCACAACGAGCGCAGCAGGCCGGTGATCCACGACAGGAGGTTTTAGTATGACCGAACTTTTGACACTGGAAGCAACGGATAGGATTTGGTACGTATGGTCTAACGGGACATAATAGATAGCCGGCTTTAATATGGGATGGAATAGTGGGAGACTGAAAGGTTAAGACAATGTGTTTTGAATTAATAAGTTGGCTATTGCGACGAATAGTGATTCGACGGACAGCGCACACGCTGTCCTCACTCAGGTTTTCTAATAGTTCGGCTTCAGAGCAGTGTACAAGGTCGGGTTCTGATATAACTCCTCTTGATGTGTTTAGGGATGTATGAGGGGACACTGTAACAGATTTTGGCCCAAAGTTCTTATTTTTTTATTTTGACGCTTGTCTATTGTTGGACACTTCTACTAGAAGGTCTCCAGATCTTAGTTTTTTTACTTTTTTTACTTCACCTACATTGGCTGCAATGCATTTGTGTATAAGGAATGGCGATGTTTCGTTAAAGCCTCCTTCAATACAGTGTATAATGAAGAATCGAGCGTTAGTGATTGAAATTTGAGGATCCGTGTTATCATTGGTAATAGGTAGCGGAACGTTCACGAGAGATGAAGAATTTTTTGATCCATGTTGGAGGAATTGAGATTCGGACCCGACCGCACCACCCACCACGGAGCCCAACGAGGGGGTGTGCAATTGCACACCAGTGCTAGTCGGGTCTATACGCGCACAGTGCATCCCTTAGGCAGCATCCACCCTTAACGACGTGCCCAGTAGATGACCGATTGCTTGATCCCTAGCAGTTGATCGAAATCAGTACCACCAGCCGATTGATACACAGGGGAACGCTGTGTACCTCCCGTTTACCCGAAGCCGAGGCCAAAGTAATGTGTTGGAGAAGGCCCCTCAATTATCAGGATCCCCATTTCCGGGGACACGGGTCTCCACGCACGGCAAACACGTGGGCAGTTTTCTGCCAATAGAAGCTGATGGCACAGAGTGGCCACAGCTTCTGAAGGGGGGCCCTCACTTCCTGAGAAGAAACCACACCGAGGGAGAAGTGAAAGGAAACAGCAGAAGCAGAGGAGCGAAAGATCGCTGGGGCCCCGGGATTTCGACACCCGTGAAAACCTAAAGAAGGTCTTCCCCCTGAGGGGCGTTGCCAGATCAGAAGAACAAACTTTTGGTAACTCATATGCTATTGGTATTACAGTAATATTTGGATAAATAATTAATGTTAAAAATGTTTATATGTGGTTTTTAAATTGAGCCGACTTTTCCTTTTTTTATTATGCCAACATTTTTTTAAAAATATTTTTTTGTGCAGACATCGTATTTTGCTCTGTAATGTGTTTGCTAAATTTGAAGTTTTTGTTTAAACGCTTTTTTTTTATGCCAAAGTTCTTTTCTCTGTCTTAAGTTTATTATTTGCTTTTTTTCTCTTTTTTTATAATTATCCTTTTCACTCCATCCAAATTTTTATATAAATCGATTGAATCAAGATTCAATCTGGAAAGACATCAAATACAGCAGAAGAAACCCATGTGTACGAAAGAATTGAATACTTTAAAAACGACAAAATACTCTACGAAATAGTCAATTTTCCTCTAAAATTCTACTTTACTTTACCAACAAAGCCAGTTGTATAACGTATCTAAGTATACTAAGATGAAAAAAAATAAACTTCACAAACGAACTATGGTGGCGTAAGAATTTTGAGTGGTTTGGCACACAGGAGATAGGAGGCTGCGTTTTGGCGGCAGTCTCTCTCTTCCCCTCTGGTCTTGACAGATTTTGGTTTGTTTGTTAATTTTTTGCCTACTACTGCTGAATGACGCAGGATTTAAAAAAAATAAGGTCAGAAGCTGGTAAAGAGATGAGATGATGGCGTTGATTAGGGGGGCCCCAAAACTTCTACATGCCGATAAGTTTTTTTCTTTTTTCTTTCCTTACTATCTTTTTTTTTTTTTATTTAAAGTTTTGTCGGCTAAGTGGACTTTAAAAATGGTACATTAACATCTAGTAGAATTTGTAAAGATGCTTTAAGATTTGAATTAAGTTTTTATGTAAAAGTGTGTTGATATTCAATATATAAGTGATATGTTTTAGATACTTTAAATAAATAATTTGTTAAATATAATCGGAGTATTTCTCAGTTATTTTCTCCTCTTGTTTAACATGGCGTCCTTGCGCCATTTTGTTTTAGCCTCTACCGACAGAATCTGGGAACTGAAATTTTTTAAATTCTTTGATTAGGGAAAATATATATTATTTGTTAAAAAAAAACAACTAGGCATGGTTTAATTCCTGTTTGGGGATCATTCCACAGTATTCATGATGTAACGTATGGGACATTTCAAAGTAAAATTTTTATATACTTGAATATTCTTCAATATCAAAATAAAAATGAGGAAGTTTGCAATTATTTTTAATGTTTTATATACCACCTCAACTAAATTCTTTTTCTGAAACAAATAGTTTTTTTTTTTTTTTTTTTTAATAATTAATAAAGTTTTGTTACATACGGACATCACAAAAAGTTGTTTTTAAAGTACCTTCAGCAGTTTGGATTTTGCTCTGAATTTATGATGTATTCTCACAAATAAATTTAATGAGTAAGTGGAGAAATATGTCCATTTATTAATTAACTTTACAATTATTTTTTAAGACTATCATTAATTATTGAAAGCTAATTACTTGTGTTACATATGGGACATGTGATTTTAAGTAACACTACTATCAGAAATTATAAGCTAAAATTAGCACAGATGTTAATGAACGTATTAGCTCTATTAATGTTTTCAAACTTAAGTTTAATTATATAATTAATGGTTTCTTAAATTTTAATTGCTATTATATAAATTAGGATTTTTCATATATAGCTCCATTTGAAAAAAAAAGTAAACATTTAAAATTAAGGTATGTTTCACACAAGTTGCAGAACATCAATGATGTCTTCAATTTCTTTCACTTCCTCCATTAGCAGCGGAAAATGATTTTAAATGTCTTTTAACTATTAATTCGACCTCATTAGTCTTTTTTAAAGGATTTTATCCTTTTCTGAGATGTGTGCACAGAAAAACATGTTTTTGCCTAAAGGTTTCATAAAAGATAGATAAAGATTCATCATGAATGTCCTACACAGCTACTGGCTACAAATAATTATTGCATATACTCAGACTTTTGATTAATATAGTTTCATTACTTCAGTAACTCGGTGCATGCATCTAAGGCATGCTCTTTATCTTGTACTACAGGGCTTAAAATCATTACATTTTCATAAGAAATACAACAATGCTTCCAAAGGCCCAGACAGTCAGAGCCTGTTGGTCGGGCAAAATGCATGCTGATGACCTGATACCAAAGAAACGCCTTAATAAATCTTGTTTGTTAAAAATCAACCACTTCCTTTTTTCAGATTTTCTGAAAATGCATCTAATCTTCTCATCTGAGCTTATTTTTCTACATTTACTACATTAAAAGATATCATATTAATTTTCTTAGGAAGAACTTAAAATTCGTGAAAACATTTATAACATGCTTTACACCTTTTCCCAAAATATGTGGTGTCATTGAAATTGAGAATAGTTCTTTGGTTACTATTAAATGTACTGCCATTAATATGGCAGGACAAAAAAACTCTTCGCAAAGCATATTTTTGTACGATTCCAAAACTAATATGCAATACACTCCATTTCTAATATGCTTTCCGAATGCTATGATAATCACAGCATATACAACTGGCTTCCATTATGGAAACGAAACGAGACTCCAACAACGAAAATTATTGTGTACGACGACCATTCAATAGCATTACTTTCAGCTATTGCAAAGCATTCACTAAATGCTCTTCATTAAAAGAATATTTAGAGATTTGCTATGGTTTAATATTCCAGAACTCAGAACAAAATATGGAAGCTCTAAATAATATTCCTTTGACCTACATTCGCTGTGATGTTGCACACACAATCAAATGATATCCTGGAATTACCTTTGCAAAAAAAGTTTCAGAATAAGGAACTTATACGTTAGAACTTTAGCAGTGATAATACAGTCCGAGAACATAATGGAGATACGAGAAATATACGAAGATTTGATAACAGTTGCGCTTAACAAAACTGAAGGTGCGGATATAAATACTGGGGAAAAGACTTGCAGTGAGCAGGATAAGCAGCAGCTGAAACTGCAAATATCCTATGGGTCAAAACACACAAACAATTTCGGAAATAAAAAAGAGGAGGAACAATATGAAACTGAAATTTCTTCCAGTCATGTTTTCGAGGAATGTAGTAATTTCGAAAAATGGCTCAAAGACTTAGTGCAGCAAGTTAAAAATCAGCCTGGGGAAGATGGTGATCATGATAATTTGCATTATATGTTGCAAATTATTAATCATTTCCTTAGTTTAGGAAAAACCTGGCCGCTATGGTCATCAGTTATGGTCCCGATCTTTGGATATGGTGGCCCAAATGCAAGTAGTGCTTCGGTAGAAAGCAACTTCAAAGATTTGAAAAACAGAGTTTTTTCTGTGAAGAATTTGCCTCTCTGCATAGACGACTTCATAGATGTCCATCTAAAATTTTTGGAAGGTAGGATGAAAATTGTTACTGCAGCATCTCTTGAAGCTTTTAATAATAATGCTTTGAATACTGATGAGCAGAATGTGACAAACACTTGACAAAAATCTTTTGAAAGAAACACATCCCAAATAAATTGTGATCAATTGAGTGGTGACAGATGCAATAAGAAGACTTGATGCGACAGCTACCACTTGCGTTGTGTGTGAAAATGGACATCTTCCATCTGGAGCACACAAATGCAAATATTGCAAAAAAAATGTACATATCTTCCCAGAATGTTCTCATTCTGCATCTGTCAAGTCATCGGATGAAAGCTATGGTCAGGAAAGGATTTGTAGAACTTGTTATGCCGAAAAAAACTACAATCGTTGAAGATTAAGCTTTAGAGGACTAGAGTGGCTTAGCAATTCCTCCCAAAAAAAGGCTTGAGAAATCCTATCTGGAACCACAACCAGAGCTTGCGAAAATGGATTTTTCCTCACCCTTTTCCAGAAGACCCATTGGATTACTAAAAAATTAGAAATTTATTAAAACCATGCACCTTAAATAATGAACAATTGATTGCAACAAACACGTGTGCTTATGACAGCATTATCCAGATACTGGCATGTGCTTTACGTGACAGTAAAGGCTATGAAGATTAAATTTTAAATGTAATGAAAAAAAAATATTGTTTTTGAGTTAATACATGATGTGGCACAAGGAAAAATAACTGCCAAAACTTACAGCTTACATGCACTAATTTTAAAAAGAATTTCTCCAGTTTACAGCTTCCAAATGATATTTTCAAGAAATACTTTTAAAAACATGTTTGCGGACTATGCAGCAATAATAGAAAATACAAAATGCAGCAATGTACTTTTCAAAGCTAACAAGATAGTAAAACGAGCAGCAATATCATTGATAATCAATGGAAATGGAATTCAGAATATTGAAATAGATATTTCACGAGAATTCGCCACGACAGAGAAAACTACCAGGAAACAAAGGAAGGAGAGTGCAGTGGAAAAATACAAAAAAACCGTATCACTTGCAATCATTCACAATACGAGTTCCTTCCAAATCGTGAGATGAGGAGGTCGCTTAACCAGTAGCTCTACAATCAGCCAAAAAAAGCCGTTCTCACGGCTGGTATTAAGGTACAGGAGGATTGTGGAGTAGGTTGGAGAGATGTCGTCCAACGAAGGAATGGAGGTGTCTATAGTTTCTGCAGAGAGCGATTACATTTATGATTCCGAAACCGGAACTAAAATGCTTATACGTGATTACCTAGATAAAGTCCGCGAAAAAGAGACTAGATATCAACAACTATTCACACAACAACAAAGAGAAATGGAAATGCTTAAAAAGCAAATCACAGTCCTTACCGGGCTGAACAATGAGAGACTTGCCCATATTGCCAAGGAACGATGACAAGAAGCATACCAGCATCCAGCTCGGGTAATATGCATTTAAATAACTCTTCGTTCCCACCCCTCACCCCTGGTAAGCGCAAGCTACCAAATGTTACTGAAACTCAACTGAAAAAATCTTACTCTCAAATTGAGACAAGCAACTCATTTTCTGCACTAGCAGACAATAATGATCTCCAGGAACCCTCAACAGAGGGCACCACCACCGTGTAAAAACCGAAGATCAGGCTAATTAATATTTTGTATCCTGATAATGTAACTGATTTCTTAAAAAACCTAAAATCTAAACTAATTGAACTGGATTCCACCCACAATTTTCACATAAAACCCGCCGGGGAATTTCTTAAAATATTTCCAGAATCATACCGAGCAATAGTAGAAATCATCGACCAAATTCAGCATCCTCATTTCACACTCCAAAACTTCTCCAAACCCCAGTTAAAATTCGTAATTAGAGGCCTCCCCAGAAATTTTAGTACTGCCGATATTGAAGCTGACTTGAAAGATAAGTGTTACCCCGTAAGCAAATGTGTACAAATGTACAGTTTCAAGACTAACCTCGCAATGCCCCTTTTCCAAATTACCCTTGAAAACAACCATATCAATAGAACTCTGCCCACCAATATTGAGTATATTAATTTCTTTAAAGTAACAATTTAAAATTATACACGCTCTACTAGAACCCTGCAATGTCATAAATGCCAATACTACCATCACTCCAGCGACCAATGTAAATTACCCCCCCCCCCCCGGGGTGTGTAAAATGCGGCCAAAATCACTTAAGCACTAGCTGCCCTCTTGGACAATCTTCCCCAAAAGAATCCTTAAAATGTGCTAACTGTGCTGGAAATCATGTAGCAAGCTATCGAGGATGTCCCAAATTTCCCGAGAACCGTGTAAAAGCTAACCCCCTGCGTAACCCCCAACCCACACGTACCCCAGTGCTAGAAGCTTCCTCTCCCCCGCTCATTTTTGTATCGAAAAATTCACAGGAACCTCCACAGATTGAAAGGTTGTATTTCACAATAATTTAAGCATGCCGAACACAAACACTGAATCGATTTTTTTTTTAAAGATCACTCAAACCATGCTTTTTGAACGGTGTATGCAATGCATGTTTGTGTTGGCGAGATATTTGCCAACACAAACATGCTACGTGCTATGAAGAGGAAATACACATAATGAAGAGCACCAATCAGAGCTCTACAGAACGAGACATGAGCAAAGTGAGCTCTACATGATGCAAAGATGCCAAGAAGTGGCATACCAGTCTCCAGGCGCCTGTTCTGCACAGACTTGTTCCGCCATTTTTACCTGCGACGTAGGGACAGGTGGTCGCTATGGCTGACGCTGGATTTAAATATAGCTTAGACCTGGTCGTAGTAACTCGGCTCCCAGAAGAATGCACTGTCCTCATAGAAAGGAAAATTCCTTATTCTGTTCACAATGCGCTTTTGCAGTTTTATGATGGCAGCAGAGATACGATGATAAGAGACCTACTCTCTAGAGCTTTCGCTAAGGCGGAACGCTTGGTAAAGTCTTCAGGCGATGCTGCAGACCTCGAAGACCTGAAACGATATTGTGAAGGCCGCCACTTTGAGGACAAGTTTGACTTGCCTCGCGGCCAGATGTCACAAAGATTCTCCTGCGCTGCTGGAGACCCGTCCTCCTCCGACTACATTAGGACTCTGAAGTGTGCCCAGTTCTTGTGCGCATACAAAGAGTTTGAGGAGGAGACGGGCTTTCGTTTCAATTTTTCCTGAGAGTTGGTGCAGAACAGTAGATCTGTTGTAGTATAATTCAAGGGACTGGATGGAAAAGAATACAGCCAGAAGTTATTCGTAGTGCAGGTTGAAGAGTTCACGGCTTTCCAAAGAAATCCTAGATATCTGGATAGCCACATTTTCCGAGGTGTTCTGAGCTCTGTGGAAGAAGCTCTAGCTCATTTGAGCAAGAATGCAAAAAGACTCGGTAAAGAAGAAAAGAAGGATTATCTTCTTCTTCATGTCTTAGGGCACATTCGAAGAAATAGGCCAATCAGATGTGCTGCATGGAACGATTCCTGGTTCCTCAGGTTCGTTCGCCGCTAAGGCAGAATGCTTGGTAAAGTCTTCAGGCGATGCTGCAGACCTCGAAGACCTGAAACGATATCATGAAGGCCGCCACTTTCAGGACAAGTTTGACTTGCCTCGCGGCCAGATGTCACGAAGATTCTCCTGCGCTGCTGGAGACCCGCCTTCCTCCGACTACATTAGGACTCGAAAGTGTGCCCAGTTCTTATGCGCATACAAAGAGTTTGAGGAGGAGACAGGCTTCCGTTTCCATTTTTCCCGAGAGTTTGTGCAGTCAGTAGATCTGTTGTAGCAAAATTCAAGGGACTGGATGGAAAAGAATACAGCCAGAAGTTATTCGTAGTGCAGGTTGAAGAGTTCACGGCTTTCCAAAGAAATCCTAGATTTCTGGATAGCCACATTTTCCGAGGTGTTCTGAGCTCTGAGGAAGATGCTCTAGCTTATTTGAGCAAGAATGAAGAAAGACTCAGTAAAGAAGACAAGAAGTCTTTTCTTCTTCATTCCTTAGGGCACATTCGAAGAAATAGGCCAAGCAGATGTGCGGCATGGAGCGATTCCTGGTGTCTCAGGTTCGTTCACCGCTGTGACCCAAGACTGATGCCTTGTGTTCTCGGTCGCTGAGGAGGTAATTTTTCTAACTTTTTAAAAAGTGTATTGTGGTTATTTATATTAACCTTTTTATGCATGTATAATCATTTTTAATACATTGACAGATACATTTTGTATAACTTATGTATGGACAGATACATTTTGTATACCTTAGAATAACTTAAGTTTTTAACACTTTTGTGATACTCACTTACCTGATCACTCTGATATAGTTATTAATGTTTTCATTAAGTTTCATAGTTTTTTTTTTTTTTTTTTTGCATTTCTTTGTTCTTCTTTTATTAGGTGGTGCTCGAAAAATTTGTCCTGCGCTGCTGGAGACCCGCCTTCCTCCGACTACATTAGGACTCGAAAGTGTGCCCAGTTCTTATGCGCATACAAAGAGTTTGAGGAGGAGACGGGCTTCCGTTTCCATTTTTCCCGAGAGTTTGTGCAGTCAGTAGATCTGTTGTAGCAAAATTCAAGGGACTGGATGGAAAAGAATACAGCCAGAAGTTATTCGTAGTGCAGGTTGAAGAGTTCACGGCTTTCCAAAGAAATCCTAGATTTCTGGATAGCCACATTTTCCGAGGTGTTCTGAGCTCTGAGGAAGATGCTCTAGCTTATTTGAGCAAGAATGAAGAAAGACTCAGTAAAGAAGACAAGAAGTCTTTTCTTCTTCATTCCTTAGGGCACATTCGAAGAAATAGGCCAAGCAGATGTGCGGCATGGAGCGATTCCTGGTGTCTCAGGTTCGTTCACCGCTGTGACCCAAGACTGATGCCTTGTGTTCTCGGTCGCTGAGGAGGTAATTTTTCTAACTTTTTAAAAAGTGTATTGTGGTTATTTATATTAACCTTTTTATGCATGTATAATCATTTTTAATACATTGACAGATACATTTTGTATAACTTATGTATGGACAGATACATTTTGTATACCTTAGAATAACTTAAGTTTTTAACACTTTTGTGATACTCACTTACCTGATCACTCTGATATAGTTATTAATGTTTTCATTAAGTTTCATAGTTTTTTTTTTTTTTTTTTTGCATTTCTTTGTTCTTCTTTTATTAGGTGGTGCTCGAAAAATTTGTCACTATTTATATCATCTATGAAATTTGAGACCAGTTTAATTAACAAAGTCATTCATCTTCAATTTGTACAAGATAAGATATCTTTGCTGTCAACTAAGAAAAGGATTAAATACAATTAGGTATTTTGTTTATTTATTTTTACATAGAATTAGATAAATATTACAAATGCTGATTTAAGTGTGAAAAGTTAGCAGTTTTTAATGTGAAATCACAAAAATGAATCAATTCTAGTAATTTTATTGAGGGATCAATGTAAAATTAAGCCTTAACAAAATTTCTCAAATAGTGTGCTTTTTATACAATCAGTGCTCCTTTTTATAAACATCTTTTTTTATGAAAACTTATGGTGTTATGAATTAGCAAGTAGGCTCTAATACGCTACCATAGAACATTTTATGAACTATTTGCCTGATCTCTATTGGTTTGTGAAAACGAATATTGACTACATTTGTCTTTCATTTAAAATATTTTTAGAATGGAAATTTTAAGTTTTAAATCCATTGATAGTGCACCTCTAATTATTAGTATCCACTTACATAGAGTTATAAAAATTTAATTTTAAAATGAAGTGGGCAACAAAGAACCTCTAGCAAAGGCGATACCCCACATTTTTGTGGATAATAAAGATAAGGAGCACTTATCTTGGGGATTCACAAGCTGGTTTTGAAAATTAGATTTGAAAGAACAGTACAAGTTGATCGTTTTGTTTGATTTTAACATTAAGAACCATTGCAATAGCAAATCGGGCAAGTCAATAGAAAAAAGTTCCCATCACCGTCTCAGAATTTCATGATTTTTTTTTTTCTTGTGTTGCCTTACCCAAGGAAAGAACAAATCTGAAATATTTTTGATTTACCTCTTTTAGTTTTGGAGTTATGTGGGGGTCAAAGTACCCCGGACAAGTGACGTAGAATTAATTTAGGGCCATTTTTGCGACTTTATTGTCTCAACTGTGACTGGCTCAGAGGTGCTTCAGAGAATTTTTTCACTTTATCCTATAATATATCTTGTATATTAACATCTCAAATTGAAAATTCATTTGAAAATTGACAGAGCCCAAATAAGTTCCCCCAAAAACCGCCAATTTCATAAAAAATACAGTTTTAAGAATGCTTTAAATCTTGGCTCTGACGTGATACAGAAAAAAAATTTTGCACAGTGCAGTGAAGACTACTTCAACGTATGGTTACCATGTTGAAGAGAACAAAAAAGCAAAGGAAAATATTACATACAAAAGTCCGAGAAGGGGGGCAAGTGCCCCCCCTTGCCCTATGCTGCCTTTGCCCATGTGTGCAATGTTGCAAGCTCAGATACGACATTAGAAAACACAATTTACACATAATTGTTAAGTTATGGCCATTCTTTTTTCAAGATTATTTAGCTTGGCCTATCTTAGGAAGCTGTACAGGGTTAATGGTAACTGGACGTATTCCTGCCAATACGCGATAGAAGAGCCGAAATGCCTAAATTTTCAACTGCATATGTCTAGCCGAAAACTATAGTTTTTGAGAAAATTCAGTTTTAAATTTTTTTTTTTCTTGAATAACAAAAAGTTTGACATTCAAGAGCAGATTTAAAAAAATCTACTCATGAAATGGGTTTTATTTTAATATATTTTCATAGCTGAAACTATAACTAAGGTAAGGTAATCATAAAAAGTACAAAACTACTTAAAAATTTTATTTCATGAGCTATTACATGTATTTTTTTTACATTTTAATTCACATTTGCGCAAAATTCAAATTAGCAGTTCAATGACGTCAAATGAAGCAACCATATTCCTTACTGGTTACTTTTTATTTACATCACACAGTAGATAGATTACAAAATAACAATAATGCATACTCAAAAATTTGTATTTTTACAACTTGTGAAGTTGACTCACCACCCTTAATTCGAACTAAAATACGAAATTTACAATTTATTTTTTTCCTTCTTCTGACCACATTTTATGACGTTTGGAATAAAAAATTTGCCGTTTCACTTTGTATGAATTTGGCGGTTTGTTTCATGAATTAAAATATAAATCATTTTGGCTTGGGCTTCACATCTTTAGGATAACAAAATTAATTGTAGTTGTTTTTTAATCTGGAAATTGTCATCTTGAAGCCATATATATACGGGAGAAGAACAATTAACGAAAATTAATAGATTACAAATAAATTTTGGTTCATCTAGAAAATAGGCCAATATTCTTTTCCCTCTCCTCTGTGCTTAAAAACTGCTTTTTCTTTAGGGAGAGGAATCTGAATTGAAATCAAAGTGCAGGCTTCCCCCACCGCTAGGCAGATGCCCCCACGTGTAGGCTAACCATAACACAAAACAAACAACCATAAAATCAAAGGGCAGATTCACCAAGTGTTGTGAATCCGATTTCTTTATGAGGTAGAATTCTTTTGCGCAAGTGCACTATCTTCATGGGATTGGTTTTGCCTCCTGGCATAGACAAGAATGTTTGGTTTTAGTTTAGATTAGGAGAGAAAGTATATCAAATAAAGAGGTACGCTAGTATTTCTTCGTTTCTATTCTTAAATTAAAAGTTATATTTGTTTTATAACTTTAAATAATATATAGTTTTTCCTTATATAATTCTAAGTATTTTCTAATTGTATACAATATTTTCAAAAATCAGTTTGCGTATTTCTTTTATCATGAAAGTTTAAACATTATCTTGTTAAATAGACTTTTGATGCTCATTCATTCCTAAGAAGAGCATTTACTGAGAAACTTTTTAAATAATAAGCTATTTTTGATTTCATCTCCTCAAGAAGAGATAAAGAGGGATTCTAATTCCTTCTAATTTCATTGATGAATGATGTCGACAGAAGGTTTAATTTTTGTTCTTCTGCTACATGCTTATGATTAAGTTGAATTTCAAGAATGCCGAGACCATCATGTGTCAATTCCAAAATTGTTTTGGAAGAACTAAAAAAAATATTCCATTTTTCAGGAGAACAATGAGTTAAAACTTCATTCTGATAATGTTTGGCACGAAGCATCCAAAAATTTATCTGTAACAGCTGAAACATTACATTCTTATGTCCGGCAAAATAGGTATAATTTGTTAGATGACTTGAAAAAAATTAACAACATCCCGATTCAAGAAAAATAGAGTCTTCCTTTGATCTTTCAACAAATTCCGACTCTGATGGTGTCTTTAAATTCATAATAGAGAGAATGATTCTGAGGCATTACAAAAACTTGTCGATCGTGCAACTCGAAATTGAGCTTACTGAAGAACAATGGCAAAAGATTTACCCTATTTCAAGAACCTACCAAGAAAAAAAACTTATACCCAATTAAAAGAAGGTTCGACTGATTTAATATATCATTTGATAAAACTGATCCAATAGAGTCATTATATAATCTAAAGTACAACAGTAAATATGTTGCATACATACAATCTTTAGGTAAAGTTCTTTTTTTATTGTATATACGTATTCCCTATGCAGCTCGCGGTCTGTAAGACATTAATTAAATTATACGGCAAAATTGAAATAGATGCCACTGGTCACTAGTGAAATCTATAAACAAAATAAACGGAGAAAAAAACCACATATTTCTGTATCAAATGATTACCAAAGGGGTGGATGGTACTCAGCCGGTATGCAAAATGCTGAGTGAAAGAAATGATGTGAACCAAATAATGTTTTGGTTAAGCGAGCATATTCGACAAGGAGCACCACTCCAAGTAGTATTTGATTTTTGACTGGCACTCTTAAATTCTTGTTCTCTAGCCTATAACGATAGAGTTTTAAAACTTTATTTAGAAGATTGTTTCCGTTATTTGGAAAAACAAGATTTGCAACACCCTCTTTCTTGTTTCATCCGAGTTGACATTGCCTACCTCATTAAAATCATTGCACAGAATAAAGTTTTCCATGGAAGGCATTTCAAAGTGAAAGACTTATGTACGTTGTTTTGAATTAATGTCTTCTTGTGATCATTTAAATCATTTTGCGGAATTACTGACATCTCTTTTAATTGTAGCACTTAGTGAATATGATGGTCAGAATGAAAACGGTGAAAATTTAATTTCTACCGAAAAACAAGAGTTTTTTTTTTTATAGAATGAAAACTTTTACCACAAAATCTGAAGAAACTTATGAAGAAGGTGTTGTCATATGCTTTCCCAAAGAAGCAGAAAATATAATCCAGTTTATCAACAAAATTCACATTTTTGCTGGCAAACAAGCTTAAAAAATTAATGCATATTATATACCTGATTTAACAAAGCAAATTGTCAAAATATCGAAAAGTTTCCCTCTATGGACAAATGTTATGGCAAAATATTTTTCAGTAAGTTCTCATGTTGCTTCTTCAGCTTCGTGTGAAGCATACTTTAAAGATCTAAAGCACTCTGATGTCAGTAACAAACCATTACATGTTGATAAATTTATCGTAAAACACATTAGATCAATTGAAAGTCTATGTAAATTAGAACAGGCAGCACAAAAGAAAGGATATACAGTTAAGAGAACAGGTGCTCTCCAAATGAAGTCAAATAAAAAAGCAAAAATAAACATGAACATGGTGGATTTTGATGATTTTGAAGATTTAGAAGTTTTTGAGAATTTTCAAATTTTTCAAAACATTGTAAGACAACAGAGAAATGTCTGTCAAGATAGAATATCTGATTTAGACAGTATGGACGACATCGATGTTCAGAAACGGTATAATTTCACAAACATGCTGTAAAAACACTCATTTCTATATTACAGGATGATCTTTCGTCCTGAGCTTTTTTGCAACTGGCGCATTTTAAGATTTAATTGGAGACACTGTTTGTGTGAGCCAGCCCAGTGCTTCCAGAGCCATCAGTGAAATTGCAAAATGCATCGCAGAAATGAGACCAGATTTTGTGCAGATGCCTGAAACATCAGTTAAAAAACACGAAGTGAGTTTCTATTTCTAATTTATTCTTATGTTTTCAGTCTAAAAAGTTTTATATCCCCTATATTATTGTTATTAAAACTAATCGAAGTCTTTTTTACTGCAGTGATTCGCGATTGTTTTCAAATATTGCTATGAACTGTTTTTTTTTTTTTTTTTCTCATTCAAGGGTATACTGAGTATCGTTATGATTAATGTTATGTTTTATTGATTATTTTTCATCATGTACTAATTATTTAACTTTTTACTTATTATAACTATCTGTGATGAGTTCTGTTGGTAAAGATAGCCCAGCAAAAACATAACTATCGCTAACCTTATGATTGGATATCAGACTTCTCAGCTGTATCATCAATGCCGAATCACAAGTCTTTTAATGATTTAAAAAAAAAAGAGTAATTGAACAGAATATTAAGCCTAAAACAATTATTGGATGCAATGGGCACCAAATTAGTGATCAGTGCTGGCTGAAGACAAATGTTGAGTCTGGATTTCTCTCAACCTTTCTTTCCTCCCCCTTTCTCAAGCGTTACACTTTTCTGTTTTGTGCTTTTGTTTTCAAGCAGCATTAAGTTCGAAGTTTCTATTTATTTCTAATTTAAGATTAATTTTTATAAGGGTATAGTTAATTGTCTTTTAAAAATAGTTCAGGGGAAAAGAACCAAAATTTTGCCTGTGCGACTGACAACTGACAAACATAAAAAAATAATAAAAATATTAGAATTACTACTGAAAAGTCTTATTTAGGGTTCGCATCTCCATTAAAGCAAAGAAAGTTAAACAGATGACAATGTTAGGAAAATTTTTATTGACAACGGTCTATCCTGTTACGGTCAATGTAATGTAAGTCAATCATAAATGTTTTATTTACTTCTCCTGCATTTGAATGCACAGTAAAACAAACACACCTTTTTTAATATTCTATAATTTATATCCAACTATATTTTTTTCTATAATATGCATCATTTTCTAAGATTAAAATATATCTTATCTTTAGTGAGAGTGTCAAAGGTGAATCAACAATGGCAGAAATGCAAAAAACACTGGCGGACATAAAGTGGAGTACACTACACTGTGTGGAAGTATTACAGCAGTTAGACACACGGAAGAATGTAAAGATGGAAGAATTCCATCTCTTATCGACTGTAGAAGAAATGGTGCAGTTCAATAAGATTTGGGGGAAGCAGAAAAGTTTCCAAAAATGGTAATAAATCTATTTTTGTATTCTAAAAATTTTATTGTATAATTATTTCTCGCTTTCGTGCAGACTAAAATAATTCATATTTCACTTTTTTAATCCATTTTTGCGACCAGTGTCCCATAACATTGCGTGCGATGCAATGATTCCTCTCTTATCAGCCCAGTGCCATGAATGTTTAATTTGAAAATGGACCAAGTTGTTAGAATTTTTCAATAGTACTATACCAGATGGTGCTAAAAGGTAGCGGTTTTCATAGCTTAAAACATTTGTGCCATCATATTGAAATGCTAAATTTGGGAATTTTTTTTTCTCCCCATAAAATTAGGCATTGTAGACCAATGGCAACAGTACATCTCGCATCATTCGGTCCCATGATTACACTTCATTCTCGACATGCTAGTTCTCAATGGGTTATTAAGTCATCTTTCATTTAAAATCTTGTCAGTATGGTGATATTATCATATGTTACTTATATTTTCATTATTTTTTTAATTTCAATTAGTTATACTTCATCAATATAAATATGTCACATTTCAGATGCTTTGGCAGAAAAGACAAGCATGCAGCTACGAGAAAAGTTTTTATCGAAAATGTTGACAAATGAGCTTGCTATGAAGTTCAACTGGATCGGGGGTCAGAAAAAAATATCCTTCCAGGAATTTAAAAATGTGTTGCAGCTCATTGCAGGTTTGTAATGTTACCCACCTAATAAAAACTGTGTAAGGATAATGTTTGTTATTTGGTAGGTTGGAAATTAATGGCACAAGGTCAAGAAAGGACATACTGTGCCAGGTTTTTATTTTAGAGTTCCTTTATGATAAAGAAATTTTTGTGTAAAGTAAAACCTTGGCAAGTTGAAATCAAAGGTCTGCTTCAATTGTTTCATTTTATTTAATAAATAAAGTTTGTAAAGTATCAAGATTTGTGTATTACAATTCAAACAGTTAAATGATTCTTTTAGTTATTTATAACTATATTTCAATAATTTATAACTATATATAATTTAGTTATTTATAACTATATATTTTAATACTTCTCTTATTAGTGTGGTGCATTTTAGCTTGTGTTGCTACTAACTTTAAAATTTGAAAAACTCAAGAACCCTTCTTCTGAAAAAAATTGAAATTATCAATTTTAGTATTTATCAGAATATAAAAACCTCTCAAAAGTAAACAGAACTGGTTAAAATTAACTTGTCTCAGGTAGTACATTTCTTATGTTACAGCTTTCTTCACGCATGTTTTTTATCAAGTAGAAAATTATCAAGTGCAAAAATAAACCTAGACTATCTAAAATTGAAAAAAATCATTACCTTCCTCCTAAGAGATGGTTGTAGCCTAAGGGGGATATCCCCCCCCCTCCCTGAAAACATGGCTATGTTACTACTTAAAACGGTGATGATGCAACTGATCTTATTCCCCCCCCCCCTCCTTTTTGTATCTGCTTTAAGAGCAAACAAAAATGAAAATGTTATTTGCAAGATATTATGACACCTTCAAATTGAGTAACATATAAAGGGTCCACGGGAAGAACGATGGGAGTCCACTTTTCGTCAATGTTGAGGTTTCTACTGCATTCTGTTGTTCATTAGTGGCACTATTAATATCCAAACCCATAAGGGGAAAGAACGATAAGAATATACTGAAAAAATAGCCCAAAGATACAGTTTACTGGGGAAGAACGTGGAAAGTCCTGTGTGCCTTTCGATTTTTTTGAAAATCAGCTGTATTGGACTCTCATCGTTCTTCCCGTGGACCCTTCATATTTTAATGAGCAGATTGCATCACAAATGCTGCCTAAAGAAAGTTGTGTTGGTGAACATTTTTATAAAGGAATGTTATAACAACTAAAGTGTCTGTTATGCAGATTGAAATTATAGGTATTTCTATTTTTTAATTAAAAATTGAACTAAATGGTATTGTTAAATGATGTTTTAAAAGGTAATATTACTGACAGGGATGTGCCAGCTGAAATTAAATTTTGGAGCAATTTGTGGAGCAAGAAAAAAAGACATATTTAGAGCAAGAAAAAGTCACTTTTTGGAGCATAAGAATGTCAATTTTGAAATACAAAATTTATTTTTGGAGGGAAAGAGAAAGTCATTAAAGAATGCCAATCAAAAAAATGAAAATTAAGGAGGTTTTTAAAAACTCTTAGCTTACAACAAAAACCATTTTTTTCTGGGTGGGGGTAGTCAGAAGCTTATGAAATAAATAAAAAATTCAGTTATTTTATACATTGCTTTACAAAATATCTATTTTAAATCAAAAATACAATATTTACTAAACTACCGTAATTTCCAGAAGAAACACCGCAGCGTTTACGTGTTTAAAAAGTAAAATTTTAACAGGTGCGGCGTTTCTAACGATGCGGCGCTTACGTGCCAAAAAAAAATATCCATTCACATGAACAAATATTAGCTTATCACTTTGGTTCTGTACGTAGAAGATCATCAGATTTCGAGGAACTCTGTCCTTAAATGAATTTTTCAGAACCCATCCTCTCCCCTTCCCCTTATTTTGTAAATCCACAGTGATTCTTTCGGAAAACTGTCACGCCTCCACGTATCTTGCAAATGGATACAATAGCCAAGTCGTCAACTATATTCTTTATTTCCACAGACTAAGAGTTTATAGAACGATCATCGGCAAGCGGCAGAGCGGCGAAATCATGTCAGCCTCTCAAAGGAAAATACTACACCCCGTTATAATAATTAGCGCTCTCGCGCCCTCTGACGACGCAAAGTGTAAGCAGCTCCCTCGCCACGTGCGCACGCATGCGAAAAATAAAAAATTAATGATTATGATTCACAGCACTATCTTACAGGCAAATTTATTTTGCTCTTGTACGATGCATCGATAATCGTCCTATATGATTGTCCCTGTTTTTTTTCTTTCAGTTTCAACATCGGTGTTGCCAGATAGAGAAAATTTTCAGCTATATATGAGGAATAGGTGAAAAGGGTAGGAAAAGCCTTCACAGTGCCGTTTGTGAGGTAAAAAGCAACCAATCGGCCGGTTCAGCGTAACGTTACAGTACGTTTGTGAACCAAAACTGACCAATAGGCTTGCTAGCTCAGTTCATGGAAGAAGTAGGTTTGGTCGAAACTGCATTAGTCATTTGGAAATGGGGGAAATTTTATTTCTTGGGATGAAATTTTTAGGGAATTCATTTATGTAAAATAAAGCTGTAAATAAAGCGTTCAAAGCTGAAGTCCGAAAGCTGTGGGAATCTTGGATGATTGAAGGATTACACACTTACACCAAAAGCGGCAAAATGCAACGAGCATCTTAGGAAGAGGTTGCGAAATGGGTTGAAAGTGCATGGAGGTCTGTAAAAATATCGTCGATAGTTTCAGGATTCAGAGAAGCTGAAATCATAACTCAAGATAATAAATCTATGATACCCCCAGATAATGATTTTGATGATGTCGCAGACTTGGATCTTGATTTAGATCAGGATATGCTAAATTTATTTAATTCTGATACGGAAGATTCAGATTTTGACGGCTTCACATAATGTAAATTTTGATTTCTCTTAGCAAAAGTAAAATTTGAAATTTTCATCTTTCATTCATTTTGTTTTTTCTTTGTTGGATCCTTTTTCGCAGTAACATAGTATCAGTGTTACGTATATATGGACTTCTTTAACGGATAATAATCAAAATTCATGAACGTAAGTACATTTTCATATTTCTTACTTAATTTATTTTTATATTTTGATTTTATTTCATTTTTTTCTCTTAAATGAAATGCCATACATCATGACACAGAGCAAAATTTTCCAACTGTAAGATTCAAGGTCATGTGCATGCAATTTAATTTAGTGAGGCGTTTATGCCAATGCGGAGTTTCTGTACAGTTTTAATTTTTCTTGGCCTGTTTTCTTCGAGTGCGGCGTTTATGCTGATGCGGCGTTTCTTCCGGAAATTACGGTATATTAACTACCATCAGCAGCTAATAAAAAATTAAATTTACAACAGAGGTCAATTTTTACTCTTAAGGCATTGGAGGTTTCAACAAAGGGATGCCAAAGAAAAAATATTCATTTTTAAGATTACCAGAGAAAGGTTGAAATTAGAATGCTTAGAATGTGTGATGACTTTTGTAAAAATTCGGGAGATTTACAAACGTTTAAACATATATGGAAAAATTAAAAATGTAGCAGTTTTGCTGAATTTGGGGCAAAAATGTCCAAAAACCATCTTTTTGTAGCAGATTGGCACATCAGGATTGATTTGGCACAATTTGGAGCAATTGGAGCAGCTGGCACATCCCTGTACTGAGTATTTTTTCCCTCCAGAATATTTTGTCTTATGATGAAGCGTTAAGGAATAAGACCCTTTCATTTGTACGTGATTTTAAATCAGTCTGTTCAAGCGCATATTAGTGAGATATCACTGTAATTGTCTTGAGTGGTACTGTCTGTTTAGTTCTGTTCTAGCCACTGTGTGAAATAATAGAGCTTATGAGTCGGCAACTGTAACCGAAATAGAGTCCAGTGGGTGGCCAGATGGCTCAGGTATGCCGGAGACAGAATGAATGGGAAGAGAAAAAGACCCTCAGTGGAACAATTGTTTGGGGAATAATTTGTTTTTTATTTTCAGAAGGTTTAATAAAAAGAAATATTATTGTACTTGTGTTAATTCATTATTTAAGAGTAACATGTATTTGCACAAGACATGAAATATATATACATATTAGATTTATATTAGAAACTGTAATATGTTTACAGATATGACACAACCAGGGCCTGATTATGGTAAAGGCTTGGAAAGCTTGAGCTTCCCCTCATATTTTGAAAGTGGGCCCAAAAAATGGCTGAAAAATTGAAATAAGAAATAAAAATTTTGTTTTTAAATGATTGTACAGATTTTTATTGAACAGAAGCGGAAAGCTATTTTTAAGGTTTCTCAGAAGTCTCATACTTAATGTCGCAACATTTCTAAATTGGTTCAGTTTAAGAAGTCTTTACCTGGGACATCCGCTCCAGTTGAGTTTTTTCTATTATGGGGAACATTTGGTCCGCAGAAAAGGGTTGACTTTCAATATGTAATGTTTAACATCTTTTAAATGTCAAAATTAATTTCAAACTTTTTTATGTTGTAATTTTTATAATGTCATGAAACCAAAGAATCCCTGAGAAAAAAATCATTTCTAATAAAAATAGGACACCATAAAGTTTAATGTTCCAGCAAGGTAATTACCTAATAATACTGTAAAATCTTGTTACAATGAACTAAACTTATGAAGGCAATGAATAAAATATTTTCATCAGTCAATCATTAAAACTTATTTAATCAATGAAATATCATTTGAATAAAATAGTTTTGTTCTAGAAATTTATTAAAATTTTACTTTTCCCAAACAAAAAGGGGAGAGGGGGCCCCGAAATGAGACTGAGGTTATACTGAGGAGGCTGATTCAGGTTTGACTTAGGTTGGCTTTATATATATATATCTATGTATATTTTGAAGCAATAAAGTAGAATCCAGAGACTATACTTACCTAATAATAAAACCCAATAACATTATTGTTCAGGAGGGATGTATTGTTATATTGAGGGATTAATCTAAAATTATTTAAAACTGTGGAATTTTTTTAAGAAGTTCAGTACCTTATTCATTATAACTCATTCTTATATCACCAAGAATGCATATTTTTCCTAGATAGCCAGGTTTATAATTAATAAGCTTTTCTTCATTTAAATCTTATAAGCTTACAGAAAGTATTATGCAATTTTCCAGCTGAACATAGTCTGAATTTTTTTGTTTAAAATAGTAGTTTACCAAATAAAGCCCCTAGTGCAAAGATAATTAAATGAAAATATTATTTGTCATGACAGCGCATTTTGTGTTTCTTTTAAATAATCTCATAATTTTTTTAAGTTATGGCACACTGTATGGTTTGTTTTCAAAGGAAGTTGTACACATCATTTCTTATCTTTAATAAAAAATAAAGATTCAGTCCTATATATAAATATTAGTAGAATAAAAAATTACATTTAGTTGAATCCATGTATTGTTATCCGATATAGCGATCAATTCGTTAACCGTACGGTTTTATTTATATTTTTAATTATTGTACGCTAATGGAAAGTATGTATTTTCCAGCTGAACAAAATTAACTTACAGAAATTCTAAATAAATGACAGATTATTGTCGTGTACAGCAAAATATTACGAAGTTAATTGTATTTAATTTTTTTAATTCTTTTCACCCATTAGAACTTTGGAAGAAGGCCCAAATTTTTTGTTTTGAAAGAAATAGCAATCACAATTTGGAAACAGTAATATTCTGAGAATTTTAAATTACATATATGTATACTATATAGTACATTTATGTATACTATATAGTATATTATGTATACTATATAGTATACATAAAAGAAAATCAATTTTGCCTAGATAAAGTTCTTAAAAAATTAATCGAAATTATTAAAAGCAAACTAAGTGAAATTGTTTCCTTTTATGCATACTGTAAACATTTACACGCTATATACCTATGACTCTAACAATGAAGACTCATCTAGTGACTCTGGCAATATTCTGTGAAGTGAAGATACCATGAATTTATTCATTTCCGAGTCTGATGACTCCAAGTTTGAATGTTTTTGATTATTATTAATAAATTTAGTATTACTCAAGGTAGTAGTAATTTCTTTTTCATTTTGAATGTACCATGTATTCATTTTGAATGTTTCGAATTGCATGTTTAAATAGATGTTTTTGATAGTTTTTTATTTTCTTTTAACAGTACAATTTATTATTTATATTTTTATCCTATTGTGTAATTTTTTTATGTGATACTATTGGCAGTATATATTTTAGATTACTTGACGTGAAAATTGCCGCGGATTATACAGCGTTGCACATTATGCAGTGCATTTTCCTTTCTCCTAAAAAACAGGCTTTGCAGATAATACGCAGCTGCGGATTATGTACAGGAAAATACGGTATCTATAAAAGAAATCTTTAATGGATCTGAGGTATGAGAAAGAATTCGAAGATAAGAATTTAATGATAGCTTCTGGCATGTGAGGGTGAGAGATGGTTCATGAGAGGTGACATAAAGACTATGTACAGGTGATGTTCTAAAATCACCAGAGCAAATGTGTAGTGCAGTATGATGCCCAGTGTCAAGTTTTTTTAATATTGATTTGCATGTTGACCCATATGGCAGAGCATGCATAGTAAAATTTTAAACGGATGACAGCGGATGTGTGAAGTATTTAGGTCACATAGTAGGCGGAGGCCGCAGAACCCTTGCGGAGGCAAAGGTAAAGGCCATACTCTATTTTCCCTACCCCTACTAGCAAAACAGAGATTAGAAAAATCTTAGGGTTAATTGGTTATTATTTGCATTATCTGCCGAATTACACGGTTATAGTAGAACCACTCGCTCACGCTTTAAAGGGAAAAACGCAAAAAGAAGAGATAGACTGGATGCCTGAAATGGCAGAAGCTTTCCAAGTTGTTAAAAAGAAACTAACTGTTGTTTCTGAGGAACAAAACACCGCGAGGCCTAACATCTGCTTACCAGAGTTAAATTTGAAAAAAGAGACAAAAGCCATAAATAGGCTAAAATATGTTTATTAAAAAAAAATTCCTACTTACAAGTCATATAAGCAATTATGACACTTTTCAGGATATATAAAATGATAAATATCAAAAATTATTACGGTCTCATGAGCATTTAATTAATTATTATGACACATTTTTAAGTTAAAGACATTTGACTAAATTTGAAACGAAATTTCATATTCTACATTTTTGGAAAGCTTACACAACTAATGTAATCGGCCGATACTATGGCCAAAAGATTCTACTTAAAGTTTCATTTAACTAAAAATTCCAGCAATTCACGGTCTAAATTAAATTAAACGCGGCTTCCAGCCGCTGGCTGAACTTCGCCCTACATTCCCGGCAAGCAACTAAGATTGAGCGCTTTTATACAGCAGTAGAAACTAGTAGAAAACCGCTGGCTGACGTGGCGTCCAATCAGGGACTGTCGCGTGCGGGAGCGAAGATATTTGCATCCGACAAAATGGTTAAACATTTGCATAAAGATTTTTAAGTGTTGAAAGAATGACTCGTGTCCTAAATCAGCACAGAAAAGAATATTAACTTTGGCAAAAAGCATAAGAGCTTCTCACTACGTCGATACAGATTGTTTTGATTTTAAAAGGATGCTCATGTGGCCATTTACAAAAACATAACGCTGCTTCTACAGAACAACTATTAAACCTTTTGCGACGACGGGAGAACGGTTTATAGTTTTGAAACTGGGGAAAACAGTTTTATTAAACTTTAGTTACATTTTATTTAAACTATTGAAATCCAAGATTAAGTTATTTAAGTTAGAATAAATTAAGTTAGGTTTCACAACGATTAATCCCTACACTAGCAAAAAGTCCTGTGCTGTATGCCCCTGACTACAAGCAGGAATTCGTTGTCCAAACTGATGCATCAGATAAAAGAGTGGGTGTGATTCTTGCGCAGCAGAAGAAAGGCAAAGAAAATCCCATTTTGTACTTAAGTAGAAAATTCACAGGTCCAGAAAAATTACGGGGCGACTTAAAAAGAATGTGCCACTGATATTTTCGGCATAAAAAAGCTAAGACCATATCTGGATGGTCAAAAATTCAAAATCGAAACCGACCACAATCCCCTAGTATGGTTAAAAACTAATTCAGGAAAAAATTAAAAGTTAATGATGTGGGCGTTAGCACTTCAACCTTACAATTACATTACGGAGCATAAACCGGGGAAAAGCATAAAACATGCAGATTGCCTAAGTAGGATTTAAGAAAAAATAAAAATAAAATAATGCAAATATTTCTTTGTTTAAATTTTTGCTATTATTACTCATAAATATGTGGTTAATTATTTATATCCTATTATTTTAATATTTAAATGCAGGTAAAAAATTTCAAATGTATAAAAATACTCTATAGTAAATTGTAGAAGGAATTAATTCTTGCTACCAGTGTTATATGTGTTTTCAATTTTTTCTCCTCCAAACCCCTGAAAAATTGTTTTGAGGGGAGGGTGCTGTAGAGTTTATAGTTCTCTAGCCTGCTATTTGATGGTTGGTGTTTAATGGCACAAGGTCCAGAAAGGACATACTGCGCCAGACAATGTGTATTTAGGATAAAATAACGCTTTTGCGTAAAAGTTGTTGTATAAAACATGTAAAGCTAAAATCCATAAGGTCTAAAACTGGTAAAGTCAAACTGTAGAAAGGTAAAAAGTAGATAAAAATAAGCCAAGGACGTCTGGATGGGAGCCCCCATCCAGATACCAGTCAGAGAAAGGTGTATACTTCACACTGAGTAAAGCAGATTGATACATCGAAGAAATGAAAATAAATTACAGTGAGGGGTTTCACCCAATATATCGTCAAGTTTGGGATGAGAACAGTTAATGTAACGAATGGTTAGGTGAGATTGACAATGTGAACATTCTGGGGCAGGTTCACCCAGGAGTAGGTGTTTATGGGTGATTCTCGTGTGACCAATGCGGAGACGAGTCAAAATGACATCATGATTTCGATATGAAAGGGATGGCCAATGAGTGAGGGAAGGTCGGATAGAATGCAGTTTGTTTTCAGTTTCACTATTCCATTTATTGGTCCAACTGCTTTTTACTATGCTAGAGGTGCCGGACTTTATGTCATTGTATGCGAGATAGCCAGTGTATGGGATTGTAGCTTGCCTGGCTAAGCTATCCACCTTCTCGTTGCCCAGTATCCCAATATGACTTGGTACCCAACAGTAGAGAATATTGTATCCACGATTTGTCAGTTGTTCATGCAGACGTAGCACTTTGGTGATATAGCTATGAGTGAGGGAGCCCGATTTTAGATTGTCTAGTACACTGAGGGAGTCTGAGTAGATGATACACCTTTTTGTAGTCATTTTAGCGATATATAACAGGCTTTCATGGATGGCAAGTAATTCAGCGGTAAATATGGAGCAGAACGGAGGAAGAGTATAGCTGCAGGTGTGGTTATTTTCGACGAAGTCAAAGCCAACATAATTATCAGATTTCGAACCATCAGTGTATATTTCTGTATATTTTTTATATCTGTTTTTGTGGTCTGAGAACAACTGTTGATATATTTTTGGGTCGGTATCCTGTTTGATATAGAGACTTTGTATGGGTGATGTTCTAAAAGCTCCAGAACAGAGGCATAGTGCAGTATGATGCACTGTGTCAAGTTTTTTTAGGGCTGACCTACATGCAGATCCATACACTACACAGGCGTAATCTATTTTGGATCGAATTGCTGCACGGTAGATCCGCAACAGGGCGTCACGCTCTGCTCCCCAAGAAGTGTTAGTTAATACCTTCAGGATATTTAGGTCCTTTTCACATTTGTTGCGGATATAGGAGATATGGTTAGCAAAGGTCAATTTTCTATCAAAATATACCCCTAAAAATTTAGCGGAGTCACGTATTTCTATTTTTGAGCTGCCCACATAGAGCTCAGGATCAGGATGGATCCCTCGTAAACGACAGAAGTGCGTACTGACAGTCTTTTCCGCAGAAATGTTAAATCCATTTGTGGTACACCATTTTAGGATGCGATTGATAGTGTTTTGGAGCTGATGCTCAATGTAACGCGTCCTTTCCTTGACAAGAAATTTGAAGGTCATCGACGTATAGGCTTCCGTGTACAGACAGAGGTAGTTGATTGAGAATGTTATTGATTTTTATTGAAAAGAGGGTAACACTTAAGACAGAGCCCTGAGGGACGCCCTCTTCTTGGACAAAGCTATTGAATTGAATGTTGTTTATTTGTATTCTGAATTTTCGAAGCAAGAGAAAGTTCTGTGGAGGATTTATTTTGATTAGAGATGGATTGTTTAGGTATTTGGGCTGTTGCAGAAGGAAAGGAGACCGGTACGGATTTTGGTAATTCAGTTTGAGTTGCTATTGTTTTAGTTGATTTTGTTGCAGCTGCATATGATAAACCAGGTGTTGGTGTCCGGCTTTCTATTATCTTACGGGCTTCCGGATATGAGAGTCTTTGAGAGGCACGTAGGGACTGAATTTCTTTTTCAAACGCCCATTTCGGGCAAGATCTGGAGTATGAAGGATGTTCCTCTTTATAGTTTACACACTTTGGAGCTGCAGAGCAGGACTCACTGTCGTGGTCAGAAGCACCACAGCGAGCACAGGCAGGTGACCCACGACAGGAGGTTTTAGTATGGCCGAACTTTTGACACTGGAAGCAACGGATTGGATTTGGTACATATGGTCGCACGGGGCATAATAAATAGCTATAATATGAGATGGAATAGTGGGTGACTGAAAAGTTAAGATAATATGTTTAGTTTTGATTATTTGATTATTGCGTCGAATAGTGATTCGACGAACGGTACTTACTTTGTCATCTGTTAGGTTTTCTAATATTTCAGCTTCAGAGCAGTGTAAAAGTTCGGGTTCCGATACGACCCCTCGTAAGATGATTAAGGATGTATGAGGGGTCACTGTAACAGTTTTTAGGCCGAAGTTTTTAATTTTCATTATTTTGGAAGCTTGTCTATTGTTTGATACTTCTACTAACAGGTCTCCAGATCTTAATTTTTTTACTTTTTTTACTTCTCCTACATTGTCGGTGATACATTTATGTATTAAAAAAGGGATGTTTCATTAAAATTACCTTCAACGTAGTGAACGATGAAGAATCGAGCGTTCATGTGTACTAATTGTGAATCGATGTTTTCATTAGAAGTTGACAGCGGAGCGTTGACGATAGACGAAGAATTTTTCATAGCCATGTTGGGGGAATTGAAATTCGGACCCGACCGCACCACGCACCACGGAGCCCAACGAGGGGATGTGCATTTGCACACCAGTGCTAGTCGGGTCTATATGCTCACAGTACATCCCTTAGGCAGCGTCCACCCTTAACGACGTGTCCAGTAGATGTCCGATTGCTTGATCCCTAGCAGTTGATCGAAATCAGTACCACCAGCCGATTGATACACAGGGGAACACTGTGTACCTCCCGTTTACCCGAAGCCGAGGCCAAAGCAATGTGTTGGAGAAAAGACCCCTCAATTACCAGGATCCCCATTTCCGGGGACACGGGTCTCCACGCACGGCAAACACGTGGGTAGTTTTCCGCCAATAGAAGCTGACGGTACAGAGTGACCGCAGCTTCTAAAGGGGGGCCCTCACCTCCAAAGAAGAAACTACACTGAGGGGGAAAAGGAAGGAGACAGCTAAGAGGAGAGGAGGGTAGAACACAGGAGAGCGAAAGATCGCTGGGGCCCCGGGATTGCGACACCCGTAAAAACCTAAAGAAGGTTTTCCCCCTGAGGGGGCTCTGGTGTCGGTTAAGAAGCGAAATGCATGGTCCCGGAAGGAGGTGATATGTTCCCACTGTGGCAAATTAGGACACTTAAAAAGGACTTGTTTTAAACTCCAGCGAAGCCTGCAGAAAGCGAATTCTGGAATGCAAGGAAATCCTCGAAACCGGCAGAAACACAAAGAGGATAATGAGACACAAGCACACTTTGCAGCCTTGGTCACTCAAAGCCCCATTATGGAGTGCGTCTTGGATAGTGCAGCCACAAATCATTTTTTCACACAAAGGGATGCTTTCAAGACCTTTTGCCCCATTGAGAGCAGTGCGATTATTGCTGAAGGAACAACTAGCATCCAAGGTATCGGTGAAGTTCATTTGCAGCTTAATTCAGGTACTGTTCTTTAAAATTTAGTGTTACAAAATGTTTACTTTGCACCTGATATGTGCAAGTGGCACTCCAGATTTGGCCACTTTAATACAAAAACACTTGTACAATTTTCTAAATCTAATAATGTCACTGGTTTAGATAAACTTGATGGTAATGGTCAAGAATGTGAGTCCTGTACTTTTGCTAAAAGCACGAGAAAAGATTTTCCTGCAAAGGATGACATTGAAACTACTGATATTCTTCAGCTTTTACACTTAGATATTTTTGATCCAACTCCAGTCCCTTCTCTGGGGGGTACCAGGTATTTTTTGTCCATTGTTGACGACTTTTCTCGTTACTCATTTATATACATTTTGCACTATAAAGATCAAGCCTTTCACTTTTTTAAATTATACAAATCATTAGTTGAGAAACAAATGGGTAGGGAAATTAAACGAATTAGGACAGACCAAGGTGGTGAATTTTGTTCTCGTCAATTTGAAACCTTTCTCCAAGAACATGGCATCATCCATGAACATACAAATCCATACTCCCCCCCAAATGAATGGGGTTGCAGAAAGGTATAATCGAACTCTTTTGGATGGTGTCAGAGCTTTACTGTTTGAAACAAAGTTACCTCAACCGCTTTCGGCAGAATTGGTCTGTACACAAAATTATCTCAAAAATCGTTTTCCCCATAAAAAGTTAAAAGGCAAAGCACCCTTAAATCTATGGATAGGTAGAAAATTTTCAGTAGCTCATTTAAAAGTAATAGGTAGTAAAGCGTCTGTTCACATTCATAAATGCAAAAATAAATTTGATAAAAGAGCCAAACAGGGCATACTAGTGGGATATGCCTCTAGTACTAAGGGATATCGGATTTGGTACCCAGGTACAACTTTTATAAATGAAACTAAACATGTTAAAATAAATGATGAAAGTTTAAAATTTGACGTAGATAGCAGGGAATCTCGTGAAGTAAATGTAGATCTATTTAATATTCCTCCAAATTCTGAAAATGTTACTGATCCGCCTCAGTCATCATCCCCTGTGGCAGACTGGAAACGGGTGGAGGTAACTCGAAAAAAAGGAGCCTCTGCAGGTCGAGTTGATGTCTACTATTATCCTGAACAAAATGTTCGGTTAAGTAACAGACAGGTTGAAGAATACTGCCAACAGAAGGGTATAGTTTATGATCCTGCAGAGTTCAAATTTACTTCAACGGCTAAAGTTGAAACCTCTCCCAGTACCGGTGGAGATGATGAGGGGGGTATATCTTCGGATGCAGAAGCTCATTGTGTAGCAATAAAAATCCCCAGATCATATAAAGAATCCCAGGATTTTCCAGAAAAATTAGAGTGGAAAAAGGCCATGGAATCAGAGTTAGGAACCCTGAGAGAGAGAAAAGTATTTGAACTAGTGCCTAGACCAGGAAAGGCAAGAGTCCTGGGGAGTCGATGGGTATTTACATTAAAAGAGGGAAAGCCTCAAAGAGTAAAAATTTTTAAAGCTCGGCTTGTCGCACAAGGATTTCGACAAATAGGGGGCATTGACTATTCTGATACCTTTTCAACGGTGATTTCCTTTTCCCTTGTTAGAATTATTTTTACAATCTTTGGAATAAACAAAAATTGGGTTCATTTATACTTGGATGTTAAAAGTGCATATCTGTATGCGACCCTTAATGAAAAAATATACTTGGAACAAGCAGAGGGTTTTCATGAAAAGGGTAAGGAATCGTATGTTATGAAACTACACAAAGCATTATATGGGCTGCGTCAAGCTGGAAGGGAATGGTTCTTGGAGTTGGACAATACTTTTAATGAATTGGGCTTTACAAAAATTCAAAGTTGTAACTGTGTTTATACATATAAACTTAAAGCAATACTACTAGTATATGTTGATGACTTGGCGATGTTTGCCGAGGATGAAATAATCCTTAAAGAAGTTGTAACGTTAATAAAGTCCAAATTTGAAGTTAAAGTTTTGGGCAAAATCCAGAATTTTTTGGGTGTAGAGTTTTCAGAAATTGATGGTAAACTGTTCATGCACCAACATAAATATATTTTAAAACTAGCTGAAGAATTTAAGGATATACCTAAAGTTAAATGTAAAGTGCCACTGCCCTTAGGTGTAACACTAACTCATAATTCAGAAGAAGAGGCTAAAGATGTGCCTTACAGAGAACTGGTAGGATGCCTTTTATATCTTGCTTCCCGAACAAGACCAGATATTCAGTATTCAGTAATAGCTCTATCACAATTTTCAAGTCAACCTTCATGGACACACTGGAAGTATTTGTGTCAAGTTTTTCAGTATGTAATAAATACCCAGCATTTTTCTATTAATTTATCCAGAAATTCAAATAATCAATTAAGAGTTTATACGGATGCAAGTTGGGCATCAGATTTAGTAAGCAGAAAATCAATTAGTGGCCATGTCCTATTTCTTGATGAAGTACCAGTAATCTGGAGTTCTAGAAAACAAAAATGTACAGCTTTATCAAGTATGGAGGCAGAGTATGTTGCACTATCGGATTCAATAAAAGAACTGTGCTGGTTGCTAAGAATATTTGATGATTTAACATTACTAAATGTAAAAATAGAGAAGCCAGTTGTTTATTGTGACAATCAGAGCACACTCTTTTTCTCTAAAAATGATGTTGAAAATAGTCGCACTAAATACATAGATACAAGAAGTTACTATGTAAAAGAAAATATTGAGAAATTTGATCTAAAATATGTGTCGGGCAAGGAAAATGTAGCCGACCTGTTCACAAAGACTTTATCTTTTGAAAAATTTTCTTTCTATTGCGAATGGTTGTTTGGCTGATACAGAGCATGGGAAAAGGGGGCATTTGTTGGGTCAGTGTGATAAAAATCAGTTTCTAATAAAATTGTTCTAAAGATTAAAACATAAATACATAAATAAATTTTAAAAAAGTAAATGGTTGCCTGCCCAGTGTTTTTCCCAGGCTTTGTGTCACCCAACAAATAAAGGCCAGCTGAGGCTTACTTTGTTTTTTTTGAAAACTTTGTAATATCCAAAGTTTTTATTTTATTTAAGTGAAAAAAAAAAAAGCAGAGCTATCTAAAAGTAGTAAAGTTTCTTAAAATTTAAATGTACCTTTAGCTTTGGTGTAAACATCATAAATTAAATCTACCTCTTAAACTAGATTTTTCCTTCTTAAACATAAGGTAGAGTTGAGTTGTTTCATAGTTCAGCTTCTGAATAAATACCAGAGATTGACAGGCAAACTGCTGACCTTGATTCTAGACTTGAAAATTAAATAACTACAGGTAAATTTCTGACCTTTAATTGTGCAAACCTATAGATAATTTTCTGACCTTATTTTATTTTGCTTTAAGACTATAAGCTATAATTCCTGGTAATGCTTTTCATTCATGTTCTTAGTGTCAGGTAAATTTCAGACCTTGTTTTCTTTATGCAAATTATTTTGAGTAGCTCTGCATGCATAATTTGCAGTAACTGTTAAATTAACCTTTTCTGTTTAATATATAATAGAATGGTTTCAGTGTGCTCGTATATAGATATGTGCTTCATAGATGGAAGGCTGTCTTCCACTCTTTGTTAGATGTTTGCTGCTGTAGTTATCAGAATTGTTACTAATGGTTTATGGAAGACAGTCATTTTATTATACATTTTTTTTAGTTTTTAATCCATTTAACCAATTGTTCATAAAGACGATGTGTTTATACTAATAAAGAAAAGTTAGTTGCATTTTTGAAGTCCTTTATTGAGCAGCAAAAGTCAAACATTATGCTCATCTTCTGACAAAAACTACGCTGAGGGGGGAAAAGGAAAGAGATAGCTAAGAGGAGAGGAGGGTAGAACAGAGGAAAGCGAAAGATCGCTTGGGCCCCGGGGTTGCGACACCCGTAAAAACCTAAAGTAGGCTTTCCCCTTGAGGGGATCTGTAATGTCAGAGTCCGAGGTTGGTTGGTTGGGGTTTAATGGCACAAGGTCCAGAAAGGACAAACTGCGCCAGACTATGTGTATATATAGTAAAACAAAGTTTTCAAGTAAAAAGGTGTTGCGTAAAACATGTAAAGCTAAAATCTTTGAGGTCTAAAATCAGTAAAAGCGAACTGTAGAGAGGTTAAAAGGAGGTAAAATGGACAAGGTTAAAGGACAAGGTAAAAAGGACGTCTGGATGGGGGCTCCCATCCAGATACCAGTCAGAGAAAAGTGTACACTTTACACTGAGTAAAGAATATTGATACGTCGAAGAAATGCAAACAAGTTACAGTGCGGGGTTTCACCCAATATAGTCAGAGTCCGAGGAGACAAGCGGAGGATAGTATCATCAATGGGCCATTGTGGTGGGATGTTTTTCATTCTGGATTTATTATATTTGGACCTGTAAGCTGAGGATTTTTTAATTTGTGGACGGCCAGCATTTGCACTTTTCTTGGTTGTGTTTTTGTGTAGATTGATTTTTATTAGAAACAGGTTTAGCTATTGGAGTTGAAGTAGAAGAAGAAACAGGTATTGGTTTTGGTGGATCGGTTTGAGTTGCGATGGATTATGTTGATTTTGTCACTGCGGCATAAGTCAAACCAGGTTTAGGAGTACGGCTTTCAACTATTTTACGGGCTTCAGGATAAGAGAGTTTTTGAGAGGCCCTCAGTGATTGAATTTCTTTTTCAAATGCCCATTTCGGGCATGACTTTGAATACGATGGATGTTCCTGTTTGCAGTTTACACATTTTGCAACTGCAGAGCAGATGGCACTGTCGTGGTCAGAGGCACCACAACAGGCGCAGGCCGGTGATCCACGACAGGAGGTTTTAGTATGACCGAACTTTTGACACTGGAAGCAACGGTTAGAATTTGGTACGTATGGTCTAACGGGACATAATAGATAGCCGGCTTTAATATGGGATGGAATAGTGGGAGACTGAAAGGTTAAGACAATGTGTTTTGTATTAATAAGTTGGCTATTGTGACGAATAGTTATTCGACGGACAGCGCACATGCTGTCCTCACTCAGGTTTTCTAATAGTTCGGCTTCAGAGCAGTGTACAAGATTGGGTTCTGATATAACTCCTCTTGATGTGTTTAGGGATGTATGAGGGGACACTGTAACAGATTTTGGCCCAAAGTTCTTTACTTTTTTGATTTTTGACGCTTGTCTATTGTTGGACACTTCTACTAGAAGGTCTCCAGATCTTAGTTTTTTGACTTTTTTTACTTCACCTACATTGGCTGTAATGCATTTGTGTATAAGGAATGGCCATGTTTCGTTAAAGCCTCCTTCAATACAGTGTATAATGAAGAATCGAGCATTCGTGTTCGAAATTTGAGGATCCGTGTTATCATTGGTAATGGGTAGCGGAACGTTAATGAGAGATGAAGAATTTTTCATATCCATGTTGGGGGAATTGAGATTCGGACCCGACCGCACCACCCACTACGGAGCCCAACGAGGGAGTGTGCAATTGCACACCAGTGCTAGTCGGGTCTATACGCGCACAGTACATCCTTTAGGCAGCATCCACCCTTAACGATGTGCGCAGTAGATGACTGATTGCTTGATCCCTAGCAGTTGATCGAAATCAGTACCACCAGCCGATTGATACACAGGAGAACGCTGTGTACCTCCCATTTACCCGAAGCCGAGGCCAAAGTAATGTGTTGGAGAAGACCCCTCAATTACCAGGATCCCCATTTCCGGGGACACGGGTCTCCACGCACGGCAAACACGTGGAAAGTTTTCCGCCAATAGAAGCTGATGGCACAGAGCGGCCACAGCTTCTGATGGGGGCCCTCACTTCCTGAGAAGAGACCACACCGAGGGAGAAGTGAAAGGAAACAGCAGAAGGAGAGAGGAGGGTAGAAAGTAGAGGAGCGAAAGATCGCTGGTCCCCGGGATTGCGACAGCCGTGAAAACCTAAAGAAGGTCTTCCCCCTGAGGGGTACTAGTTCTTGTTTAGCCAATTAATACAACTGGAAAGTAAGTTAATAAATATTAAACATATTTTGGTTATTGATTTAATCGGTTACAAAAACTGCTTTACAATATTCATTAAGCATATTATATTTATACTTGATTTTTAAAAGTAAGGCTTTTAAAGCATAAGAAAATCTGCCCAAAAATCTAAGCACACTTGTAGTGAATAACAATTTAGTTTATATTAGTAACTAATATAAAGATACTGAACTTTAAGCTGATCTAGCCCTAAACAAAACAATGCCAGATTTTTGCCATCAATATACATTTTTCAAAAATTCGATCCTTTACAAAGCCAGTTAATGAGAAGACAGATAAGCATTCAGTGCTCCGAAATCAATAGCAGAATATTAATGTGCCCCTTTGAACCCATGATGTGACCTATTTACTTTTATTTTAAGTGCACAAGTAATAAAGTGAAAATGTTCAAAAATTATATTTCTTTAACAAAACTGAGTTCCCACATGCTATTAGTTTGAAGCTGTGGTATATGGGACTTACAGAGGCATTCATTACAGAAATTTTTTATCGGTAAATGTGTTTGACATGTTTTATCTGTTTTATATTATCCTTCTTCAGGAACACGAGCCCGTTAGACAGAAGGAGATTCATCCTTTCCTCTTTTACGGTCCTGCAAGCAGTTGGAAAATTAAGAGGTCTCTGCCATTTCTGACTCATCGTGCCCTCAAGGAAAGCTGACCGTGGGCAGCATTCTCAAACTAGAAACGGGAATGATGTGGAAGATTCTCAGATTCTTATCTATTTCAGGATCAATTGCTCTCAAAACAAATCATTTTCAGAATATTTCTAATTGCAGATGTTATTTCTGTACTTGCCAGTACTTCCAAAAAACTGATTTTGTACCCAGGGAATACATGAATTTTATCATAAGTTTGAAAGATTATTTAAATATAATGAAGAATCATGTGATAAATCTTAATTTTGGAAACTTGGAAAGTTTTGAAAGAATAATTAAATCATTACCAACACCTTTCTTCAAAAATACAAAACTTCCTCTGAAATGTTTCCTAGCAATAGCACATTCCCAATGTGTTCCATTGTCATATCTTCCTATAAGCTCAAAAAAATTTAAATGAATAGAAAATAATTTACATGTTTCTTGGTTTTTGAAAGACACCGAAGAAGTAGTAAATTATTTTGATTTAATATCACAACAGTGCAACTCTTATTTTGATGAATGCTAAGAACTCAATCAAATAACTTCAGCAGCTAAAAATTTATTTTCTTTTGAACATTTAATATTTTTTTCAGTCAGATATTGAAAACAAAGATTCGAATTTTTCTACCTTTAAGATGAACATAAAAAAAAATTTCCATGTGCACCTACTTTTGAGAAAGGAAAGAAGGAAGTATTTTTTTAATACAAAATTTTTCTTGACTGGGTTTATTTCCAATGGCAAGTGTACAGGAAAACTGACATCTAATTACAAAAAAAAATAAAATAAATAAATAAAAATCAGTAATCCAACTTTTTTCTGGCTATCCAGTAAGTTCCCACAGGGAAACTGGGGGTAGGACATAGCAGGAACCAAGGTGATGCATGTCCATTTCAGCTTTGGAGTCGCATGGTTGGCAAAAAGGGTCCGGGGCCAACTTGATCTTGTAGCCAGAGTATAGCCGCAAGAGAGCCACTGACTTATCTCTAGGCCACTCAGGAATAGTATGCAAAAGGTTAAACCAGTACTTTCGTCAATTTCTGTTGGTAAGATCCTGGGTAAAGGAGTTAATTGGCTTTCTTTTAATTATTTTCTTTATGCTTTGGTAAGGCAGATTTTGCTTATTCAGCTTGACTGGGTTTATAAAAAATAGAATGAATGTAGGCAAAATGAACCATCAAGTTTCCAAATTAAATCACTATTAAAGCAGTCAATAAATCAATTACAATTAGAGATTCCCAAATTAATAAAAATTGCTTTTACCATATGCTATTGAACATTCCTGTTTTGGAAACTATCTACGAGACTTTGGGATTCAAAATGGATACAGTTTTTCACAAACGACAAATACATGTAATGGAGATTAAACAAATGTTCGTACAACCGACAAAAGAATATTTATTTGTACCAATGGACCTCCATCTGAACATGGACCAGTGAGAAAACTACTTAAAGCTGCACTGACTTCTATGTATGGGCAAAATTTTTTGAAACATTTTTTGCACAACAGCAATCTGCCAAAATTTTTATCATCTGAAGTTGTTGACCAAACTGCCAACTCATTATCAATGCTTCGGTTTTAAGAATTTTCATTCAATGTTTTATTTTATTTATATTCTTGGCGTGTTTGTATGCAAGTGTTTATATTACATTAAACTAGTTTCACTTGTTCCTTTCTCCATTTATGTATATATTGTAAACAGTTTCACAGTTTTCTTTGCATACATCATCTTTGATTATTTACCATTTGAAATATTTTCTTTACATACATATATACACTACTGGCCAAAACTATTGCAAGTTTGAGAAATCTAATCATCGTTTCACAAATAAGCTCAGAAAAAATGGACTGGAAATTTGCCAGATTTAAATATTTTTGAGAATTTATGTAGTATACAAAATACAAAAAATACAAAATGAAAAAATATACAAAAAAACAAAATGAAAGCTTCAGGAACCATTAATTTAAATTAGCACCATGAAACATCGAAGGGAGTGTTGTAAAAGATTGTGGATTCCATATCTAAAAGAGCGACTGTTGTGATCAAAGTCAAGGCTGTTCAGCAACATAATAAATGATTTTTAGTTCAATTGCATTTATTTACTATCCTCCTTTTGCAGAATAACTTGAAATTAATTCTTTATTTAATTTTATTCCAGCGAACCAAAATGGATTATGATTTCTATAATAACCTATATATGATTATGATTTCCATAATAACCTTTTCTGCTATTTTTCAATAAATTAAATAATTATTTTGTTCTTTAACTTAATGCTATCTGGTCTTTGAACTAATTAATTTAACATGTTGACATTAAAAAATATCAATTATATTGATTTTTAACTGTGACGAGGGAGAGGGGGCTTAATCTTGAAAAGGGTTAGATTTCTGAAACTTGCAATACTTTTGGCCAGTAGTATATATTTGTTTGGTTGATGTTTCATTTCCTCGTTCCTTTGATAATTACACAAGGTTTCTCTAATTTCAATTACTTTACTTTCAGGTAGATAAGCCATGGCTTATAAAAGTTGAAAATTAACTTCTCGAAGGATTTTTTTTTTCTTCTGTCATTAGAACTTCCCTGATTTACATCATATGTTATGCCCCAGTGAAACTGTTAATTTAGAATCCGATACGATGTTTATCTTTTGATCGGCGAAGGATGGTCTGATATAAAAATTCCTCTGCTCTTGCCAATCCAAACAGTCCTAGTTTTTTTCTGATCCTCGGCACTACTTTGTGCTTATTTGTTGCTGTGATTATTTTTATTGTTTGTGCTTACAATTATTATTATATTTAAGCAATGTAATGAAGTCAATCCATTGCATTCACTTAACAACTTGAAGTTAATATTGTTTCTTGCTGTTCAGATCGTGTTTCTTGTACTGAAATACATTACCACAGATTTATTTATGTTCTTCATAATGGGTAACTAGGATAGTTGCTAGGTTCATCAACATATTCCATGTCTGTGTTTCTCAATGTTTTACCCTTGCGAACCTAGAGACTAAATAGGAAAAATATTTCATAGATCGGCACCAGTGCAAAAATAAAATCACCAATACTTTGTGGCATTGTAACTTGGTATACGTTACAATTTGTACTAAAATATTTTACATGAATATTTATTCAATAATTCTGGTCTAAACAAATCTCGCTATTTACAGAAGAAAATATAGGCCCGACCAGTGGTCACATCCATAGCGTGGGAAGACAGTAGGTGTTGGTTCGAACGCAGATCGTGCCTAGCCATTCAGTGTTTTCTGTGGTTTTCTCTGAAACTTCAAATAAATGAGGACTAGGACTCCTTAGAAAGAACCCCACGGATTCCACCTATTGGCCTAGAGCCCTAGTGTAGCTAATCGGTCTTAAACATAAACCCTAGAGGACATAAGCATCACCACCTATTGGTGGGGGGAAGAGAACAATATACTCTCTTTTCCTATCTTTATTAGCAATTAACATCATTAAGACAAAATATTAGGAGGAAGCATGCTTCTCCAAGTAACCATAGGTTACGAAGCAGATATCTCCGAAATACCAGGCTTCCGAAATGTTCTGAAAACACATACCTCTATTTCGGGGAGAAGTTAAAGAGCTTCTGTTTTCAAAAACACATGAAATTGTGACAAGAACACTTACTACGATATAAATACTGTAAAATCCCGATTACACACCCTCATCCCCAACTTCTTATGATTATAATATTCGCTTTTGCTCCCAGAAATATCTGACTCCACCCCCAAATAATATAGATGGGGGTGAAGTATTTTGGACGACAGATCCAGTGCCGAATTATGTGACGTCATCGCGGAATCAAACAGGGTTTTAAAAAAAAGTATTTTCATGAATTTTCTATTAAGTTTTATAATAAACACCCTCCCACATTCCTATTTAACCGATTTTGAATGGTCTATGACATTTCGGTCCTGTCTTTTTGGGCACGTGGCCATTTCGGTCCCTTCCCGTTTCAGTCAAGGTTACTCAAAGTTTGAAAGAAAACTCTGAATAGCTAGGTCAACGATCGTGCTTATGTATGTGAATTTTTGCTAACAAACTGCACTAGGGTTCTAGGCCAATAGGTGGAGTGACTTCTGTGGGGATCTTTCTATGGGGTCCTAACCTGCATTTACGCTAAGTTTCAAATAAACATATTACCAAAATTCTTGGCTTGTCCAGGGATTGATTTCCAGTGGGGCGTTCGTAGCTATTATGTGACATAATGCAAAGGTGTAGGTTGAAAAGCTCTGTACCCTGAAACCTAAGTTCATCACTTCTATGAAATATACATAGATCTGTTAGTTTATTTCAAGAACACATTCAAAGACTTATCAGAACATAAAATATACCAATGTGCAAAGCTTCTAAAAAGAAAAAAATTACAACTTTAGCTAATGCAGTTAACTCAGTATTTTGTAAAATCCTTTACTTGATAATTCTGAAAAGTAGTCCAAGTCCTTCACTTTGTACAGACTAAATTGTATTAATTTTAATTAGTTAAGGTTTAAATAAATTTATACTTCTATGTTAAAATGACTGATTATTTCAGTACCATATTTAAATTCATTTTATCAAAAACATGTTAAGCATACTACTTCTACGAAAGTAACAAAGTTCTAATAGCTAAGTTCCTTTCCAGAAATAATTTCATAACTTATGAGAACTCATAAACATGTAGAGATCGAAAGTATACTTAGTTTGAAGAAGTATCATGTATAAAATTTGTAAGTATAAATATCTCAATCAGTAAAATGTGTAACACGTGCATTTAGCTGATGTTTTTCATAAAAATATTCAAGCCCATTACTTAAGAAAAATTACAAAATAGCCTAAGTTAACACTCGGATTCTTCAAATACAAAAATCATAGTGTCTGATTTAAAATATTTTTAAAATGTGGTAAGATCTTTACATTAAAGTTTCTTTTTATCACTTTACTTTTTTTTTTAAACACATAAAATCGATTAAGTTATAAAATTATGGAAACTGACTTTTTTTAGCTAAGTTCATTTTATAAAAAATTAGTACTTTGTGAATTCTCATGTAGCACAATTTACCTATCACACTTAAGTTTATGATTTTAATCAGAACATTTTATTTCTATATAGTAGATTAATGTTTCCATAGTACATGCTTCAATAAATTTTACTAAATTTGTAACTTTCTACCTTGTAGTATTTGAAAGACACAACACGAGAACACAGGTATTCCATTATTCACATTATCATATATAAAACATAACACGAGAACCTTAAATCTTCACTAAGTATGCTAACTTTACCACTTTTTTACTGTAGTAAAATTTTGCATGTAATCAGCACACACATAAAGAAAACAGAAACATTTTTGTATTTAAACTCATTTATTTTAAAAAATGCATTTTAAATTACACAAACTATTTACACAATTAAGAAAATAACTTTACAAAGTGTAACCCATAATTAATCATACACAAGTCAGTAAAAACTTACTGTTGTAGAAGCAAGCATATCTTTTCTACATAATCACAATCTTTAATAGCTTTTTCTTATATACTTCAAATTAACTATTCATATACTGTATTTAAAATGTTCCAATTAAAGTAGCATAAAATATATTTTTGAATGATCAATATTTCCACACACTTGAGAAACACATGAACCAATTAATTATTTAAAATTACTTTTTATATAAGGGTTTTAGCTTGTAAATACAATTTGTTTCAAGAAAATCAAACAAAACGTATGGCAATTAGCAAGTGTATAATGCTTATAAAAACCTAAAGTAGGTCTTTCCCCTGGGGGGGGGGGGGGGCATGGTAAAGGCGAATTTGATAAAAGATCAAAGGATTAACCATAAGCAATGTATTTAATTTGACTTATCTATATATAGATACAGGTATTCCATTATTTGATATTTAATGATTATTAAGCTCTTCGTATTCAAAGAATATTGTCTGGAACTTATGGCTTTTGGTGTTGCCACAGATATATATTAAATATTACATCTTCATCTATTCAGTTATAATTTTGCTTTGATGTATGATGTGCTTTTGTTACTCAAGTTTTAAATTTTTACTTGGTGTTTTGAATTGTACTACTATCGAGTGTGCCGTTTGCTTGGAAGATTTTGATCAAGATGAATTCAATACCTGTGTAACATCATATAGGCACAAGTTTCATTTAACCTGCCTACAAACATGGGAGAGTTCGGTAGATACGACTGCAACCTGCCCCCTTTGTCGTGCTGTAATGGGAGATGTTCCCAACAAGCTAAAAATTTGCAGCGATTTATATCGCGTATATAATGATACGGGATATACAATATTCTGCTTTCGTCTAGTCTTCTCATTGTATAAGCATGGTAGGATCCACGAAAAAGTAGTCCATACCAAAGTAGCTTTAGAAAAAGTAAAAACATTTACTGCATTAACTGTCAACAACTGAAGATAACCAAATTTATAATAATATGGATGTGGACTGTGCACAATACAATTTTTTCTTTAACGATGATCAACGTGTGTACGTGCAATGCCATATTTTAAAGTTTTAATTTTATAAACTGTTAATAAATTTTTTTGTTTGATATTATACGACTATTTTTTTTACTTCTGCATTTGGCTATTCAATTTTTATTATCCTAGCGTTTTAGATCTTCAAACTACCAGTCAGTTAGACAAATCGAGGTTATTTTATTCAGTTGCATTCAAATTTTTAGAGTTTGTGGGTTGATTTAATATTTTCAGCTGAAACTGATACTTAAGAATTTTTTAGCCGAGCAAACAGATGTTTTGACTGCATGAAACTAGAGGGTTGGTTGCTAATTTCAAGGTATCTTAACTGATTTTATTTTTTCTGGTGTATGATGCGATTAGCTATCTTTTAGAGTAAAAATTTTAATTTATTAGCAGGTTTTAATTAATAATTTCTGTTTATGACTTTAAAGTGTGTAAAATTGTTTTAAACAATAATTTTAGTTTATGAATTTATTAAAAATTTTACAAACATGTGTACATCCTTAAGTATATAAAATAATTGTGTGCCTTACAATGCAAGTGATTTTAGATAAAATACATGACTGCTACCACTCTTAAAATTATAATTTACATCTCTACTTGCAAATTCTAAAATATTGTACTGATTTCACACCACTTCATACTTGCATTACATTTTAACAAAATACCTACAATAGACTTAATCTGCCACTGCATTTGTGTTCAAACTATCATAATCTTGATACAAGTGTTTCCGGACAATGTATGGTAAAGGCGAGTTTGATAAAAGATCAAAGGATTAGCCATAAACAATGTATTTAATTTGATTTATCTATAGATAGGTACAGATATTCCATTATTCAATATTTACTGATTATTGAAATCTTCTTATTCAAAGCATATTGTCTGGAACTTATCGCTGTTGGTGTTGCCACAGATATATTATTAAATATTGTTACTTCATCTGTCCAGTTCTAATTTTGCTCTCATGTGAGTAGGATACATTAAAAAAAAAACAAAAATGGAATGTAGTATCTGTCTCGAACCACTTCAAAATGATCCATTTGATGTTTATGTTTTACAATGTGCACATAAATTTCATCTTACATGTATGCAGAGTTAGAAAATAGTGATGAATGCTGAAACAACATGCCCGCTTTGTCGTGGAGCTATCCACGACAACCCTTCAACATTGAAGGTATCATCCGAAGTATGCGATATTCGCAATGAACATGGGTATACAGCCGTCTACATAAAGCTAAACTTTTTTCTGTATAAAGATGGTGTAAAACAAACCAAAGAACTAAAACATAAACTATTGTTGTCACCTGTCAAGTGCTTCAAAGCTATTAGCCATGTTGTTTCTACTGAAAGTTATGAACCAAGTGGAGACACTGTAAACAGTGTCATTATTTTTTTTTTTCTTTTTTTTTTTTTTTTTTAATAATCAGATAAGACTGTACCGTAAATATTTTCGATTTTAATCAATCTTATATTTTGTTGGTACATTTTTTGCATATTGTATTTTTAAGTTTTATTTCAGCGACTGAATATTTAAGTTTGATTGATTATGCAGATATTGTATCAAGCATATCTTAGCCCGAGATAAGAGAAATCAAGGTGATTTTCTCAATTCGTGCTTAAGTTTTCATAAATATAGGTTGGTTTAATATTTGCAGCCGAAACGGATAATTAAGAATTTTTTAGCTGAGCAAACAGATGATAGGTAGTTTAAATAATAAGTGAAATATTAGGAATTAATAATAGATTATTTTTAAATTTAAGTAACGATATGAATTAAGTTTGAATGGGAAGGGAGTGTTTCAAGATAGCGCCATGATAATGGCTATTTTCATGATCTTTTGTAGTTTCCAACGAATCAAAATAATGCAACTTCTATTTCAAAAAAAATCAAGTCTCATTTTAACTTTATCTGCTAATTTATTCAAGTCAATGTTGATAAAATTTTAATTTTGGATACATTTTTAATTTGATGTTCCCTATTAGGAAGATTGGCCTGCAAAGAAATTGTGTTCTAGAAATATTTCTCACCCAAAATCATGCATTAAAAAATTAAAATAAGTAGATGTGCATTAGGGTGTATCACGAAAATTTTTTTTTGGAAAATCAAAATTTCAAATTGATAAAAAGTTGTTACTGTCATCACATACCTACCAAAAAATTTTTTTTTGAAATCGAAAAATATTTAGGTCTCCCGGAATGACCCTGAAGTTGTCAGTTTTTTAATCAAAACGATATTTTTAAACATTTTTTTATAAAGTATGTATAAATCAAAATTAAATATTCAACAGCAAAAATGGGCAATTTGAGATAGAATCTATCAATAAAAAAATGCATTGTGACTGAAATTGAAGATTTAGATCTTCCGGAATCGTAATGAAAATCTCCAATTTTTTGTCAACTAGCCGTATTTAAGAAATGTAGAAGAATCTTTCAAATTTTCAATCATTGCATTTATAATACAGACACTGCAGTACAGCGTTCCAAAATAGCAAGAATATTTTTGTTGGCGAATATGGGGTTCAGATTTCAAGGTGATAAAACTGTAGCTCCCCCATGACTTTGGAGATAAGGGAAGTGCAAGACCATCACATGATTACTTCTCTCTCCTTCGTCCACCCTTCCTTTCTTTTTCAGTTTGTTTTTAGCGTTTTTTATGTACGAAGCGTCCATTTAGTGAGCAGTTATGTTTTTGATTTGTGATTGAGTTCAATTTGGTTTTGTTGTTTTACCATCATGAGTAGAAAAACTCATTCTTCATCAACAAGGAAAACTGCTGACGATCCAATTGTCGGCCAACCTCTAGATATAAGTGATAGCAATGTTTTACCTACTAAAATTGATGTACTACGTTATTTTGAATGGGTAAGAAATCAGTTGAAGTCTGAAGGATGCCATCAACCAAAGAAAAAGGTAGTTGCAAAGCGAGTGGCCCGTAAGCTAGAAGAAATATGGAAGAAGACTTCTATTCCTGTTTCATCTGCAAGCAACATTGTTTTTATGATTTTAAAACTACACGAGAGATCTGAAAAGATGAAAAAGTCATCAGGGTATAACGCATAAAATGTCAAGAGCTTTAAAACGTCCGTTGAAAAGTTCAAAATCTGACATTGTAAATAATCTTTTGATATTTGCTCATGCAAATGTATAGATTTAATGAAATGTTTGTGTCCAGCGCAAAGGAAGGTTCCACAACTGGAACACAAGTTCTTGAATGACCAACGAAACCTGAGGCTTATGGTTATAGGAGGAATTGACACAGTAGAGAGTAAAAAAAAAATCGAGAAACGGGCTAAAGGACAAGCCCACACAATTCGAGTTAAACTGAAGTCTCCAATTAACAAATATTCCTACATAAGAAATCAGTTGAAGTCTGAAGGATGTCATCAACCAAAGAAAAGGGTAGTTGCAATGCGAGTGGCCCGTAAGCTAGAAGAAATATGGAAGACTTCTATTCCTGTTTCATCTGCAAGCAACATTGTTTTTATGATTTTAAAACTACACGAGGGATCTGAAAAGATGAAAAAGTCATCAGGGTGTAACGCAAAAAATGCCAAGAGCTTTAAAACGTCCATTGAAAAGTTCAAAATCTGACATTGTAAATAATCTTTTGATATTTGTTCATGCAAATATATAGATTTAGAGAAAGGAAGGTTCCACAACTGGAACACACGTTCTTGAATGACCAACGAAACCTGAGGCTTATGGTTATAGGAGGAATTGACAAAGTAGAGAATTAAAAAAATCGAGAAACGTGCTAAAGGAAAAGACCATACAATTCGAGTTAAACTGAAGTCTCCAATTAACAAATATTCCTACTTTACGACGTGAAGGTATTGTTAGTGACACTGACAGCGATTCCACTCAACAGCATTCAAGTGATGAAAGTGTTTTAGCTATAAAAAATAAAATACCAGAAAATAAAGAAAAATTCTAGCGTTTCAGTAAATCAAGTCCTTCCAGTAGATCTGCCATCATTTTCCAGAGCATGTGATCGCAGAGCCATTTCCAATAGAGCGGGACCGCAACTATCAAGTGCTCTTTTACAGGATTTAAAAGTTGTGACAACAGAAAATCAGGTGGCGGTAATTGATAAATCGAAAGTTTTTCGTTAAAGAGTAAAGTGCCGTGAAAGTATTGCAACTCGCACCTCAGAAATAATTTCTCTCTATTTTGATGGTCGGAAAGATGAAACTATACTAAAAGAAAACGTACGTGGTAAATCTGTCCGGGAAAACTATACAAGAAGAACACATATTTTTGGTTGAAGAACCAGGTTCAATATATCTTGGTCATGTAACTGCAAACAGTGGTTTTGGGAAAGACATTGTATCATCAATAATGAAACACATAGAATGTAACTGCATTGATGTGACAACTATCAAAGCTCTTGGATGTGATGGTACGCCCACAAACACTGGAGTTTCTAATAGATCAGGTTGCACGTTGGAAAAGCTACTTGCATTTGTGATGCGCTGCCTACAATTATCAAAATAAATAGACAGTGAAATCAAGATTTATTATGAATAATCTTTACATATTCAATGTTCTTTATTTGTAACCTTTATGTGTGTGTTTATATCTTTTGTAACCTTTTCATCTAAAGATCACACTTTCTGATTTTTAATTTTAATATATTTTTGTTCCTCCAAAATTTTTTTCTAATGTGCAATTATTTCTAATGTCACCCCTCCCCCCCCCCCCCCCGAAATATAAAAGAAACTGAGAAACTAATGAAAAATTAATATACATTTTATTTGCACTGTTGCTAGAAATTTGCCAATTTAAAATATCGTCTGGAAATTTTTAAATATTTGATAAAATAGCAAGGTTTTTAAAATTAGATTCCGGCAGACTAATATAGTTAATGGTACAAATGAATTTTTTTAAAGTCTGTTGTCTTTCTAAACTTAGTTTTTGTACTTAAAAAATATAAATATACTTTATATTGATGTATATATATATATTTTTTAAATACACATTTTAGGTTAAAAAAGTTGAATTTCAAGTTAATTCCGGGAGACCTTTCAAAAAAAATTTTTTTTGGTTGATATGTGATGACAGTGACAACGTTTTATCAACTTGAAAGTTTGATTTTTCAAAAAATATTTTTCGCGATACATCCTAATGTGCATTAACATGGAGGTCACCACCCACAATTGGATCCAACAGCAAATGTACTACTGTTTTCCCAAGAAGTAGTAAAATTTAAATGGGGATTGATTTTATTATCACTTATCTTTTTTGTTATGTTGTTGCCATGTCTTTAGTGAAAGTTAGATGAATCCAATAACATTGAAGATGCGGGCTGCCAGGTCTGAGGCTTGGAAGCTATTATAAAGTATGTCCTGCAGTCTCTGGTGAAGCTGAAAAAGAGAGGCAATAATGGCTTCCAACCTCTTGAGACAATGGCACCCCTTTTCCATGGATATTGAAACTTATGAAGCATTTTTGTTATCACTATTTTATATAAATGTTTTTAATTTTATTTTTCCTCCCGACAGATAACTCTACTCTCCGAGTTCAGAAGTTTAGACAGCAGCAGAGGGAGCTGAACAAAGAAAATGCAGAGGAAATTGAAAAATTGGTATCTCTGAAACAGAGAAGCATTGAATTAAAAGAACAGATGCTGTAGGAAATGCAACAAAACAATATCTTGCTGCAAGAGAAAAACAAAAGGGAGAAACTTCTTATAGACTTTTTATCTAAAAAATTCGAGGAAGATGAAAGGCACAATGCTGCAATAGAGAATATGCTTTCAACCATAATAAATAAACTTGATTAATAAATTCCTTTTTGTAAATTTTTATGTCTTTATTCTGAAAAATGGTTTAATTACACTTTATCCAACTTAAGAATTGACGTGTTGACAATGAAAATGAGGCAAGTGCCGAAAACTAAATTTTACAGGAGAACCAAAAGAAGTTTTGATGATCCAATATTGAAATGAATACTCATTGGCAACAAATGGTTTACTGAAGCAAAAGACATAACAATAGACAAAACAGGTAGGTGTGAAAAGGAAAAAAAAATTATTTGCAAACCTCCTTATAGAAGTTATGGTATTTCGATCGGATATAAGCATAGAGATGTTCAAGCATTTCTAGCAAGTCTTTCTTTCCTTTGTTCAGTGTTGGTATTTTGTCGTTAGAAGGAAAGGTAGCCATTTGTTTGAATCCATTAAATTTTTGCTTCTTGAAGATTGTCTTCTGTTTCCACTCTTCTAATTCATTGAAAGTCTTTTTGGTGCTAATGAGAGGAAGTGTTGAATTCGATACTCGAATGAAACAAGAAATTTAAGGTACCGTAATTTCCGGAAGAAATGCCGCGGCATTTACGTGTTTAAGAAGTAAAATTTTAACAGGTGCGGCATTTCTAACGATGCGGTGCTTACGTGCCAAAAAAAAAAATTATCCATTCACGTGAACAAATATTAGCTTATCACTTTGGTTCTGTACGTAGAAGATCGTCAGATTTCGAGGAACTCTGTCCTTAAATGAATTTTTCAGAACCCATCCTCTCCCCTTCCCCTTATTTTGTAAATCCACAGCGATTCTTTCGGAAAACTGTCACGCCTCCACGTATCTTGCAAATGGATACAATACCAAGTTGTCAACTACATTCTTTATTTCCACGGACTAAGAGTTTATAGAACGATCATCGGCAAGCGGTAGAGCAGCGAAATCATGTCAGCCTCTCAAAGGGAAATACTGCACCCCGTTATAATAATTAGCGCTCTCGCGCCCTCTGACGACGCAAAGTGTAAGCAGCTCCCTCGCCACGTGCGCACGCATGCGAAAAATAAAAAATACTCAGATTTATTATCTTGAATAACTCAAGATAATAAATCTATGATACCCCCAGATAATGATTTTGACGATGTCGCAGACTTGGATCTTGATTTAGATCAGGATATGCTAAATTTATTTAATTCTGATACGGAAGATTCAGACTTTGACGGCTTCACATAATGTAAATTTTGATTTCTCTTAGCAAAAGTAAAATTTGAAATTTTCATCTTTCATTCATTTTGTTTTTTCTTCGTTGGATCCTTTTTCACAGTAACATAGTATCAGTGTTACGTATATATGGACTTCTTTAACGGATAATTATCAAAATTCATGAACGTAAGTACACTTTCATATTTCTTACTTAATAATTTATTTTTATAGTATGATTTTATTTCTTTTTTTACTCTTAAATGAAATGCCATACATCATGACACAGAGCAAAATTTTCCAACTGTGAGGTTCAAGGTCATGTGCATGCAATTTAATTTAGTGCGGCGTTTACGCCAATGCGGCGTTTCTGTACAGTTTTAATTTTTCTTGTCCTGTTTTCTTTGAGTGCGGCGTTTATGCTGATGCGGCGTTTCTTCCGGAAATTACGGTAGATTATTTTGTAATAGCCTTTCAGGACAAGAAATAAAATCATTATTAGCACCATGCGATTCTTATTTTATCCAGTGCAGTTGTCATACCATATTTCTAAAATTTTCTAGGAGTGAATCCTGACGCCAGAATTTTGAAAAAAAAAGCAATATGACACGTAGACTGGAGGAAGGTTAGGAAAGGTTAAAATTATCCTGCGCAGGTTTTCCTGTTACCTCTTTTTGAATGCAAAGTGTTCGGGAGTTAACCCCAACCCCATCTTCCGGCAACGACTTAAACTAAATGGAGCTTATTAGGCACTTGTCTCTTTACAATGCTATTGACGTAGGAACATAGATTTCTGTCAGTGAAAAAATGCAGTTTTGCAAATTTTGGCACTTACCTCCTTTTCATATTCAACACCTCAATTATAAAAGCAGACAAATTGGGTTCAAGTTCGATCTCAGCTTGGGCTTGGTTGTTAGCTCATCTGTCCCTTCATAGAGGTTAATGTTGTTTGTCCATTGGGTGACCGCATAATAGAATGGCCAATACCCTCAGGGCTTTGTTGTCACAAATGCCTAATCAGTAAGTGCTTGCCATAATCAAACAAATAAAAAAGTACAGTTATCATCGATAATTAATTGTGCCACATTTTTGTATTCCATCTGTTTACAACAGCGTGCTTATAGAAAAGGTTAATTTTTTAAAGCAATTAGAATTGCAAAACATAAGAAAGACCCCATAACCCTTTTATTGCAAATTAATATTTCAGTGCTACAAATGATGCAAGGCCAACAGTCCAACTCAATTTTTAGTCAACCTGTTACAATGCAGAACAAAATGACACATCCCTCCCTTTGCATGATGGCACATCCTCTCAGTAAAAAAAAAGGACCATCTGTAATCCATACTTCTACGCTTCTATCCCAGGACTTGTATTTAATGAATAAAATAAGTAATTAAACACTCAAGGCAAACATTCATCTTTCGGTAGAATCTGGTCCTTAGGCTACGCACATCAACAGTTATGTGCAATACAATATTTAAATACAGTATTGTAAAAGCACTTATAAGAGTGTATAAGACCACACCCCACCCCACTTTTCTCCCAAAAATCTTTCAAAATTGAGTGACCCATCTTAAGTCTGCCCTCCCAACTTTAAAAATGGACACGTCCATGAAATACTCCTCCTACCACAATTAGACTGGCTTTCAGTGATCACATGATTGTTTTACGACACAATTTCTGGCTCCGAATTTGTGTCGTGTCTCCTGAGCCATGCAGTTTCGGGAGGTTCTATTGGGAAGATTCTAAGAATTCATTCCATAGAAAAAAAAATCCGAAGTAGGGACAACATAATTGGCGCCTTATAGCACGTTAACTACGTTTACGAACCGGTATACCGTGATACTCTAGAGAGCGAAGGAGAAGTGTTGACAAATAACAAAAGGCCTGATGATTGATCACCACAAAATTCTCCTTTCCTGGCGAAAAGGGGTACAATCACCTAAAATATGGTAACCTTTGACTGAAATTTCTTTATCCTAGTGCAAACCAAAAGCTTACATTCTTCGCATTCAACTTCCAAATTTTAGAAGCAAGTGAAAATGGCTAAAGTAAAAAGAATATCTTATGGCGCGGCTTTCAAATTGAAAGCAATTGAATATGCCAAACAGCATAATAATTCTGTTGCAGCTCGTGAGTTTGGTGTTAGTATCAAACAAGTACACGAATGGAGAAAAAAAAGAAATGTTTTGCAGACTCTGCCACGAAAGAAGAAAGCCATACATAGAAAAACTGCACATTTTTCTGAGCTGAAGGAAAAGTTGTTGAATTGTGTTCTAGAGAATCTATGTTCTTGTTACGATTAAGCCTTTACATCAATACATATGAGAGCATTGTATTTAGAGAGAAATGAGCTTAAAGACAGTCGTATTGTGCAGTTTTGTGGTTCTGCTGGTTGGTGTTCACACTTTATGGAAAGTAATAATCTCACGTTGAGACAAAGGACAAAGACCGTGGAGCAGTTAGAAGAGAAGCTTATTCAGTGGCAGAAATATATTATTCACCTACAGAAAAAAAACATGGATTTGACCTTTCGCAGATAGCAAATATGGATGAGACTCCAATAACTTTCGATTTGCCGTCCATGAAATATAAAACTTTCAATATATTTTGGGAGAAATCCCAAAATTTTGGAAAAAATCTTTAAATTCGGACAAATTTTTACACAAAAAAAAAAAAAAAACAAAAAAAAAATTACAATATAAGAAAGAACATGGCATATTTGCTTGGCATTAAGGACCAAAGAAATAGAGAATTTAAGGATACTCCTAAAAGTCCTAGACTTGTAACAACCAGCAGGTCAAAAGGAAAAAAAGGACTGGGCTTGCCATTGATTTTTAACACTAGAACGCCGGGCGGTGTCATTTCGACACCAAGGCATCTAAATTACTTTCTAAAATCTGTAAATTTTAATGAATCACGTTTTAATTTTCTGACTTTTATTAAACTCTTATGTAGTACTCTCATAAAGAGCTTTAGGAGATTAGCTTTATTTAAGCATAGTTTACGAGTAGATTTACCTAGAATGCCTGCTCGGTGTCAATTGGACACGGCAGAAATTTCAACTTCCTTATCTCAAATTCCGTTCTTTTGTGCTATTTTCCTACTGTATTGTGCATGTACAGAAGAGTAAGGGGTCTTGGAGTGTTGTTTGGTGACATCCGGTCATCACATGTTCTGTTTCAGTAGCACCAACACCTGTCGCTGGTATTTCAAGCAAAGTGTGCAATCAATTTCTTGTGACTCATACAAATTACAATTTTCGTGATAACTCATCTCTTCCTCTTTTTTTTTTTTTTTCCTTTCTTTGGATTAAATTTAAAATGTCTCGTAAGAGGGATTTACTTCTGAAGAAATAACTGCACTTCTCAGAGATTTATCTGATAATGAATCAGAAGGGGGAGAATCATCCGACATAGATGATGAATCTGATGATAAAAATTTTATTCCTGTAGAATCATCTGGATCGGAATGCGATGACGGTGAGGCCACTGAAACTGATAATTCTCAAAATCTCAAGGAAATAACAGCTTGCAATGGTTCAGTGTTGAAAGAATGTGTTTTTGGAAGTGCATCTGGTAGATTAGCAACCCAAAATATTCTGCGAGAAAGCAGCGCAGACCAGTTTCGTAAAAAGGAATCTGAACGATCACAGTGTTTTTAGCGCTTGGTTACTCTTCATGGACAGAAAAATTTTAGAGCATATAATAGAATGCACAAACACAGAAGCACATAGAGTATTAGAAAATGATGCTTGGTATATTTCGAAAGAGAAACTTTTTGCTTACATTTCCATTTTGTATGCACGTGGAGTCGCAGTAGCTAGGAACTTGGAACTACATTCTTTATGGTCTGCTGCATGGGGTTTGAGTTTTGTAAAGAAACCATGTCCAGAGACAAATTTTGTGAAATATCAAGATTTTTGAGGTTTGGTAAGAAATCAATGTGCCGTAATCGAATAAGAGGATAAATTCGCAATGATTTCAGAAGTATGGAATCGTTTTATTGAAAATTGCATAAGCTCTTAGAAGCCAGGGCAGAACATAACAATTGATAAACAATTGTTTCCAAGTAAACCTCACAGTCTGTTTACATTTCATTACATCGAAACCCGATAAATACGGACAAAATTTTGGATAACTGCAGATTTAGAAACTAAGTATATTTTGAACGCATTTCCTTATCGGTGACGGGTACATGTGCAATATGCACAAAAAACGTAAATTTGACCCTATTTTTAATGGGCCATATAGAATAATTAAATTATTCCGAAATAATAATTGCCTGATTAGAGAGATCCATTCTCCTCATCCCGAGTAAAAGAAAGTGCATAAAGACCTTATTTTTGTGGTCAAACCAGAGTTTCTGTTTGTAGCAAAGAAATAAACACACATCAAACTGATACGGCAGATTTTGGGTGCAATGCTGTCCCAGAAACTTCTGATACAGGATGTGGTCCTTCAGCATGCCCACCTGAAAAAGATAGAAAAAATTTACTTCGACAGTAGCGATTGTTCCAGTGATAAATTTGAATACTTCATATGAGGATACAGAATCAGAGAATATAGACATAGATGTTTAAAAATTAGAGAGAGAGAGAGTACTGTAGCTGCCGTAAAAAAAGAACCTCTAATGTGTATTGGTATTGCCCAAAATGTTCTCTTTTTCCTCGACTTTTTATCAAAACACAGCAAATTTCCTGAACTGAATATTTTAATAACATTACAAAAAAAAATCTAGAATGAATCTTTCATTCACATATTTAGCACTGATATTCGGTTTATCACCTTCCTCTGTGTCATCTACCTTCAGGAAAACTGTTTATCAGCTGGCAGCAGTATTGCAAAATCTGATTCTATGGCCTGGTGATCAAGTTTTGTAAAAAAAAAAAAAAAAAAAAAAAAAAAAAAAACCTTCCAGTGGCATTCAGGAGAATGTACTCAAACGTTCAGTGTATAATTGATTGTTTTGTAATCGAAATCAAAAAGCCATCCCATCCCATTCATCAAAGTCTGTCATGGTCAGAAAACAAAAAAGGCAACACAATTAATATTTAGTGGCAAGTACTCCAGATGGCACAGTTTGCTTTGTTTTGAAAGGCTATGGTGGATCAGCAACTGATCCAACTATTGTTGAAGCCTATAGTTTCCTCGACAGTTTAATTCCACAAGAATTGTACAAGAGGTCACTTAGCGTGGCGGCAGAACAAATCTTTAATAATAATTCTTACAATGAGTCGTTAGGTGCGGAGGGGGTGTTTCCCTTTTGGGAGCATCTCCTCACCGATACAAGTGGGTCTTTTTCTAATTTCCCACTTTTTTACACAAAGTCAGCTTCCTAATATAAAACAGAGCCCTGACATCTTGCAGAAAATAAAAGGGTTCCTCGAGTGTACCACACAAAACATCCTTTTGGTCTATCCGATCAGGAATTTATAGCACAATTTTGCATGGATAAACACTTGGTAATAGATCTATCTCATGAAATAAAAATGGATGTGATGGCTGACAGGGGCTTTAAAAATATATCTTACTTACTGGAAAAAAAGAAACGTAAATTAGTCAGGCCACCCAGTGTTAGTGCTGAAACACGTATGAATGCTCATGATGCAAAGCTGTCAAAACAAATTGTAGCACTGCGAATACATATTTCGAATCATTAACCAACTACAAAGCTTGGCGCATGTCAGGTTTCAAATTTCCTTCCAAGGAATTTCATTACTTAATGATACTGATATATTTGTATAAATTTGTACTGCATTGTTTTGCATAGTTATAAATACTAGTTTTATTTTGATTAGATGCACAGATCACCAAAATGGAACTTATGCTTTTGCTTCAAGCAGCAGAAAATAAAAGGGTTTCTCGAGTGTACCACACAAGGAAAGATCCTTTTGGTCTATCCGATCAGGAATTTATAGCCCAATTTCGCATGGATAAATACTTGGTAATAGATCTATCTCATTAAATAAAAAGATTTTTTGGAATAAATAAATGAAAAATATCTAATGTGATAATAATAAGCTATGACGATTTCTTTGGGAATTTTGAAGATTCGATACTCGCGCTGTAATCAACTGATTTAGTGCATTGTGTCTTGTTAAGGAATGACTAAGGGCTATCTGCGTAGGATTGGGAGTGGGGTTGCGTTAGTGGAATTTCGCCCACAGATGAAAATCCGTTAATGCGCAAGAACCCAAAACGGGTTAACGGATTTACATGAAACAAAATTGGAATCTCTTTTACAGGGTCTCATAAAATTGCATTTACAGTGATAATACAAATTATTTTATCTCCGAAATCTTGTCAGATTTAAGAAAAATACATCGCCAAATTTGGCACAAAAATATTGATGTGTTGGAAAGTGTTTTATAATCAATGCGTTTGGCATAATTTATCTTTCTTTTTTACCTTTTATATGCATAAGTGCATTCGGCTTCAAAGAATTCAAAAGGAAGAGGCAAAAAGAAAGATTAGAGAGGATATAGAAATTTCTTTTGGTAACTCTGATGTAAGGATGCTTTGTTTCAGACTTGCGCTTATTTGTATACAGCTTATATGGCTCTTTCTACTCGGATGCCGTTAGTTGATACGTACGAACAAGCGGTAGAATTCAGACTTGAGCCAGTGAAGACTTACTACGAGCCAGACTACTTAAAATTGTACACTCGGACAGAGTCCGAGGATCTTGTTTGTTATTTTCTTTATTTTACAACAATGACAAAACTTTCTTTCTTGTAAGAGTATTTAAGCACCATCATGTAGACTTCTGAGTGCAATTAAGTTTTACATGTGTTATTATTACCATTGATATATTATGTGGGAGGCCTCTCATATTTCAATATCGACATGCATATCTACTATTTCTAAATCTTTAATGTAAACTTTGGCTCAAATGCTGATTAAATTCTCTGTTAAGTAGAATAAGAATTAGCGGGTAAATTAAATATAATATTGTTCTGTAACTTGAGCTCAACATGAAATTTTGCAGCTAGTGTTATTTGTGCTACATGCAATCTATTTTAAAAGTAAGTGTTATTGTGTTATGAAATGTTAAGGTGTCAGGAGCGAATTATCCAATTTTGAATAAAATGTGATTTTGTCTTGCATACATATTGATCGCCTAAGTTCAAGATAATTGTTTTTTTATGTTTGCATTAAGATTAAATTTGCAGCCTTATTTTTTGTTAATTTTGTTCACCAGTTCATAGCATTAAAAGTAAATTCTGTTCATCAGCTAAGCTAATTGTTTACAGTGATCATTAAGTTTAAATCCATATTTTCCAGATTTCAATAACAGTGTAAGTTAACTTGCAAAATGTCCCATTATTGTCTATGCATGTTACACACACACCTATTTCATTTTCAACTGAGGTAATTTCGACTAAAGCCCGCTGCACATTCTGCGTTTACGGGAATCCGTTTCCATACTCTGGAGGGCCTGGAGGAATGGTCATCCGCACGTGCAGGTTGTAAATTTTAGAGACACTAGAAGCGGGGTTACTATGGGCTCTATTCTGCCACGTTCGTATAAGCGAACGTTCGGATATGTGACGTCAAAATAACGTTTTTCGCATCCTGCTAATGTATGTTGGTATTCTGCAAGGTACGGTGGAGATTTAGGTGCAGATACTTCCTACCGAATGTTTACATTAGCATACGTTTCGAAATACGTCACAAATCCGAACGTTCGCTTAAACGAACGTGGCAGAATAGACCCTATATTTGGCTTGATATCTCTGTTTCATTCGTTCATATGTCTTGGCAATTATTCGATAGTACTCTGGTTAATAAAAGCTTTAAAAGGGAAAATGTCCAGCTCTAGTGAGGATGAAGCGATTATAGCTTATATGTTGTTATCCAAAAGAAAAAAAAAAAGGTGTTTGGTCCATCCCACCCTTCAAAAGCGAGAAAAATTGGAGGAATTTATTCTCATGAAAGAATTGCTAAGCATTGAAGAAAGATTCTATAATTATTTCCACATGAGAATTCAAGATTTTGAAGAAATTTTTAAAAATTTTAAAGCCTCATATACAGAAAGCTCGAATATGCAGAAAACCTATTTCTGTAGCTGAAAGATTAGCTGTAACTTTGTGGTGTGCATTTTAGCAATAGTTATTTAGTATTTATTAAAATGGATTACTAAGCTAAGTTGTTTATTAAAATAAATAGTTTAATAAATGCATGCGTGTAACCACATGATATTTAAATGTAATTGATAATTAATATTAAAAAGAAGTTATTACCAAAAAATACTCGTTGTTTAACATCGAATTACAAATATAATTCGATGTACATGCATTAATGTATTAATAAAATGCCTTTCTTTAGAGGTCTTCAGAGAAAAATTTCACACCTACTCTTTTGCAAAAATTTGGCTGAAACTTTTGGCGACGGCTCTAAAAAATATTGTAACCACGCCTGGGGGACAAATTTCAGTGTTCCACGAGTCACCCAAAGGATAATTGATTATCATTTGTCATTCTGCAGTTTTCAAGGCGGTCAGCACAAAAGATTAGATGCGGTAGACTTGCCTCCCGCAATACGGAAAGTTGATGCGGGAAAAATACACTGACTTGCTATGGGAACGGATCACGAAAATGTTGAATTTGTGCCAGCCATTAGTTCAGGGGTTCGTTTATTTGACTTGGTACCTTGCCGTTTCTTTTAGAACGCAATGATCTGTTTAGAATCATCTTTTTTTTTTTTTTTTTTTTGCAACAGGGCAATACTTTCGCAAAAAAAGCAAAAGCCCATTAATTTTATTTTAGCATTTTGGCAAGTCTTTTCGCATTCTGCGAAAACTGCGACCGTATCTTAAACTTTGTCTTGAGAATTACTTTCTGTATTCATTGATTCTTCAACCATTAGATACATAGTGAAAAACATTTTTACAAAATTGGGCTAACTTATTTTGGAAAGGTCACGGAGACAGCTTTCCTTATAATTACAGTGGGAAATATCAGCTCCTGAGCAGAAAGCCAGGATGAAATGTTTTTGGGGTGTAGTGGTACACCATCTTAACAACATAAAAATTTAAAACGTGTTTCTGATTGCACACACTGAAAAAAATTCATGATGTTTTTCAGCAAATGAAATGCTTATGCATAAACTATAGAAGATACACAGATTTTGATAACATTTTTGGAATCAGCTTAAAAAGTTACCATTAGGAACAAATTTTTACTTCAGTAACTTACACAGGTAAGGAATTATTTACGAAATTTGGAGAAAAAATGACGTATCTCACAGAAAACTAATTTCTCTCTAGTTAATTATCATAGAGCCTACAAAATTAAGTTTTGGAGTTATCGTATGCTATATTATGTAATCATTTATGAGGTGTTCAAATATGACATTAGTGTTATATTTAAGTGTTTTTGCAATTTTTTTTTTTCAAATAAGTTTTTTCAATAAGTATTTTTACAATAACTTTGCAATCTCTCAATGAATATTTCACTTTTAAGTCATGTTAATAATAGTGTATCTTTAATTCATCTTTAATTTTTTTTTTTATTAATGATATCTGCTTAATCTATTTTTATCTATGTTTTGCCTTAAAAGTCAGTTTTCTTTGATAACAAGTATGTTGCCCTATTTTTCTTTTCCCTTTCTTCCTTTTAAGCAAGCTAAACCCTTGTGTGTTCACATAATTTAAGTTCTAATATTTTGGCGATGTTTCAGCATTTGATGAGATTAAATTTTTAATTTTGAGCTTTTTCCATGCCAGTTGACTCCTTTTTAGCTGGCCTAGGTACTGTTTTGCTAAATTGCCAATTTTTCTTTTCGATTAGCACGCGCTACTAAGTTTTTGCCATCTGGTATAGATGACCGCCATTTTTTTCAGCCGAGTGTGGCTTTCTGCACACAAAACCTTTCCCCGCGCGATGTCTCTGGAAGCTTCTCGAGGGGAGCTAGCGTGCTGGCAATCGCTGATTGGCCGAGGGGGCCGCACGCTCAGGATAGTGGCTTGGTTCAGAGGCCCGATTGGGCAGTTGAGTTTTGGAAGCCATGGGATGCAGACGCACGGTGGGGTAGCAGCAGACTAGATTTTTCCAGGGTTCTGACCCCAAATCAGCAAGGATGAACTAGGATTTCAACATCGATTTCTGCCACAATCTACAAGTTTCAACTCTAGTTGGAGGCAAAAGAATGGAGTGAAACACCCGTTGAATTCCTCAGCAACCTTTTCCAGGGTAATGCCGGGAGATTGGAGATCCAGTGAGGCCGTGGTGTGATACTGCCAGTCCAGGTACACCAACCTTTCCACCGACGTCGAGAAGTACCAACCCTCGCGAATGTCACTCGCCACTCGCCAAATGGCGATTAAAAAATCCTTACTGGCTGGTAAAAGTTTAGGTCCACTCGCCACAATGGTGAGTGATGCTCAAAAGACAGAGTTTTCCTTCCTCGTCGACACCCGACCTCTACGAGCTCTAGTACTGACTTTTTTACTCACCTACACACCCTGAAATCCGATTTCCCGGAAAATTAGCTTCCTCCTCTCAGGAACTGGTTGTTCTCCCCCCTCTGTCAACGCTTCTGTCTACACCGGACATGAAGCCGGAGGCATAGATTTAACACACGAGTAGAATTCTTTGGGCGGAGGGCAGCGTGATTGTGGGGTCACTTGGATATGACCAATGACGGTTTCAATTGCAACCGAGCCCCGCTTCCCTTCAGCCACGTTGGTATTTTTCATCTTTTCACAGTGCTTGATACTAAGACTTGAAGATACACGTGTTTTGCGATTTTTATGCTCAGCATTCAGCAACATATATTTTAATCCAATAAATTGGGCAAGTTTTCCCCAATGTCTCGGAACTTGTTGGCGTTCTGGGGTGCTAAAAGGCAAAACGAAAATAAATTAGATTCTGATAAAAAAGATCGATCAAAAGCTTCGGCCAAGAGAGAATTTTCAGCCACTCCAGATGTTGTAAATGAATTATTGGAAGATGACAATAAACGAAAAGCCGACACAACGAAAACTAAAAAAATGCGTATTTTCAACCACACAACTTTTATGAAGTGGAAACAAACATATTCTTGGTTGCGAGAAAATGGAAAACTGTTATGCAGTATTTGTAAAGAAAATTCAAGTGCTGATGTCTCGTCTTTTGTGGAAGGATGCACAACCTTTAAGTTTGAAAGGGTAAGTTTTACTTGTTTACTTTTTAGAATGCAGCATTGTTTCTGCAAGTTACATTACATTCTATTGCATTACCAATGAAAATGCAAATAGGCCTTACCGTAAAATACCAATTATACCCCCCCCCCTTGTCCAACTTTGTTGATTTTTTTGTGGTGGTGGTGGTATGGGGGGGGGGGCAGATATTTCCGAAATAAAAATCATTCAGAGAGAGAAAAACAGATTTTTAAAACTTATGGAATTGATCCAGTTAGTTCCTGTGAGCACAGCTCCATGTGAACGGGGATTTTCTGCAATGAACTGAATTAAAACTGCTTTTTGTTCATCAATTGCAGAAGAATCATTAGATGATCTAATGATGATAAAATGCAATGGAGGGTCTATTGGTGAGTATGACCCAGGTTCAGCAATAACTCTGTGGTGGAATGATACAAAAGATGGGAAAAAAACGGCATAATACATATACTTGTTAGTGACTGCCAGTGGCTATCTCACAGTAAAAAAAGTTGTAATAAACAATAAACATAATTAAAATGAAATAATTAAAAATCTTCAAATTTCTTGTTGTTTTCATTTTTTAGTTATTCTTTCTGTCTCCTTGCAACAAAAAATTAAGTTGCTAAAATAAATTTAATGCTTTATTACAAATTTGGCTGGTAGATTGGTCTAAATGGCTGGTAAAAAATAAGCCCTACCAGCCACCATGGCTGGTAAAAATTAATCACTTTGGAGAGGGTTGGGAAGTATCCAGCATTGACAGACCATGTGAGGTGACTTTTTTTTTTCTTCTTTTATCGCCACCGACCGTATGATGGCCATGCTGGTTACAGTGCTCTAGTTTCCAGCCCAGACCGGACACAACTCCTGCTCATCCCCTTTTTGTACACCCGGAAGGCTGATGACCGTGCTGAGATGACCATTCCCAAAGCCAAAGTTGAAACTGAATTCTAAATTTGCTGTCTGAGCTCAATCCCTCTCTTTGGTGCACCATTCAGACATGTACGCCATGCCCCACTTCCCCCGTAACGTTGTTTTTTCCTAGTGTCCTGTCCCCTTTTCAATTTTTGTAATATCATTTAACTACATGTAGTCCATATTTTTTTTTTTTTTTTTTTTAAAGAAAATGTCAAAAACTTATTTTCAAGATTATCAATGTACCATATTATAATTATTTTGAGTGCAATTAGAATTATCATGTGCAATCAATTATTTCAATAATTTTTAGAGAGGCCTCTCATTTTTTCAAATATCAACATGCATATCTACTATTTCTAAATCTCTAAAGTACACTTTGGCTCAAATGCTGATTGATTGCTCTGATATGTAGAATAAGAATTAGCGGGTGAATTAAATGTTATATTGTTCTGTAGCTTGAGCTCAACATGAATTTTTGCAGTTATACTTTTGTTTTTGCTACCTGTAATCTCTCTATTTTGAAAGTAGGTGTCAATTGTGATAATGTATGTTGAAGTGTTAAGGTTACTGGTTTTATCAGCAAATTTTCCTAATTTAGAATAAAATGTGATTTTGTCTTGCACCCATATTGTTTGCCTAAGTTCAAGTAAATTGTTCATTTATGTAGTTTGTGCCTTAAGTGTAAAGTTGCAGTTATTTTCTTTGTTAATTTTGCTCACAAGTTCATAGCTTTAAAAGTAATTTCTGTTCATCAGCTGAGCTAATTGTTTTCAGGGTTCATTAAGTTTAAATCCATATTTTCCAGATTTCAATAAAAGTTAAATCATCTTGCAAAAATGTCTCCTCATTGTCTATGCATGTTACACACACACACCTATTTCCTTTTAAGCTGAGGCAATTATGACTTAGATCTGATGCTCGTTTTTTTTACTTGATACCTTGTCGTTTCTTTTTTTAGAACACAACGCAACTTTTGAAATTTTCTAATATCTTTTTTTTTTTTTTGCAACACGGCATATACACAAAATTTGGGGAAAATCTGAAATGGCATGGTAAGCTTTTTCCGATTTGACATTGAATGACCCCATTACAAGTTTCACCCACGACAGGAGGTTCTAGTATGACTGAACTTTTGACACTGGAAGCAACGGATAGGATTTGGTACATATGATCTTAAAGGACATAATAGATATCCAGCTTCAATATGGGATGGAATAGTGGGTGAAAAGTTAAGACAATGTGTTTACTTTTGATTATTGCGTCGAATAGTGATTCGACCCACAGCGCATACTTTCGTCTCTCAGGTTTTCCAATATTTCAGCTTCTCAGCAATGCAAAAGTTCGGGTTCTGATAAAAACTCTTCGTGAGATGTTTAGGGATGTATGGGGCATCACTGTAACAGTTTTTAGGCAAAGTTTTTTATCTGCATTATTTTGGAAGCTTGTCTATTGCTTGATACTTCCACCAACAGGTCTCCAGATCTTAATTTTTTAACCGTTTTGACTTCTCCTACATTGTCGGTGATACATTTGTGCATTAGGAATGGCGATGTTTCATTAAAGTTACCTTCAACATAGTGTATGATGAAGAATCGAGCACTCATGTTTGCTAATTGTGTAACAATGTTTTCATTGGTATTTGACAGAGAAGCATTGACGATAGACAAAGATTTTTTCGAATCCATGTTGAAGAAATTGAGATTTGGACCCGGCCGCACCAACCCCCACGGAGCCCAACAAGGGGGTGTGTATTTGCACACTAGTGCTAGTCGGGTCTATACGCGCACAGTACATCCCTTAGGCAGCGTACACCCTTAACGACGTGTTCAGTAGATGTCCGATTGCTTGATCCCTAGCAGTTGATCAAAATCAGTACCACCAGCCAATTGATAACGACATTAAATTATATAAAAACATTAAATTATATAAAATATTAAATTATATAAAAACATTTGTGAAAGGGTGTGTGGTCACCATAGGAAGAATTTTGCGAAAGATCCATTTTTCAAATGAAAAATATTGTGAAGGGTCGTCGTTCTAAATCATGTATAGTCCCCAATTATCTTTAAAGATATCTCACGAGGCACTTAGTGATTGAAGGCTGAAATTTTGCATATTACCACATGCACCATATTTACCCACACTGTGTTCGGACACATTTTGATGTTAAGCAACAGGTAAAATAATGAGGGCAAATTTAAATGAGTAAATTAAAAATTCAATAGGACCAAAAAGGACCATCATTAATGTTACTAAACTTCAGGTGTGCTCCCTCTGTCATATGTCAAATCATACAAGGTATCAGCAAGCATGTTGACATCCACAGTAACTTGTGACTAATCTTCAGGGTACTGTTGTGTTGCTTTGCGGAGTCCTCTCTTCATAGTTCTATTAATTACTCATTTAATTACCTCAAATCTTAATTATCTCTCTTTGTAAGTTTAATTTTGCAATAGCTAGTGTTTGGTATCATTTTTGTGCATAGGAGATGAGGAGACGACTCCTAATTTGAAATTTTGGTTTGGGGGCTGTTTTCGCGGCTTAATCTTAAATCCTTTGTTTCTTGTTCCTGGGGGGGTCTGCCAGATCCCCTGCCTTTGTCATAACCGAAGTTGGGGCTAGGGCGGGGATTTATGTCCCGCAACAAAATTTATTGCGTAGTTGGCCACTCAGTGGCAGTATTTTGTCCGCTGGGTTTTATTTATTGCCCCCTCTGTGGTATCCTTCGCGCGGGGAGAAGGTGAAAGAGGGGTTTGAGAGGGAGAAAGACGACGAAAAACTGATTGCCTGTGAGAAAAATGAGAGTAAACTGAAGGGAGACCTGCCAAGATGAGATGAAATGGTCGTCAAGAGTGAAAGAGCTGATCCTCCGTGAGCCCAATTGGCGCTCATAATGGTATTCAATGATTCCAGAAACCTTCGCTGTAAGAACAGGAGGGCCAGTTAAGATCATGACCGTAGTGCGAATCCAAATGGATCAGCCCTTAGTTCTGAGAAAATCCATCGAGCTCCTGCGATCCAGCCTCTGTCTGGAGCCATTTTCATTGTGCGGATCTCCCTCCACGACCTCTCACAGCAGCAGTACCTTTGCGTTATCAACCATTACAGCGGGCGTATTTGTGAGCAATAACTTTTGTTTAAGTCCTCGTATTCTCCCCTATATTTACAATGTATACAGTGACATGGGCCCTTATTCAGGTAGATTTAGTAGCTACTAAACCAATTGTTTAGTTACTAAATTTAGTAAAGTGGATTCAGATAGAATTTGGAGGCGGAGATACTAAACACGTGACCAAACAAGCTGCTAAAATCACATGACCAAACAAGCTGCTAAATCACCGACTAAACAAACGTACGTCTGGAACAAGCACTCTGATTTTTCTACTAACTTCCCTGTTAACTTTTCCCTTGGTGTTAGTCACGTGTTTAGTACTAAATGTATCTGAACTCCTACCTACTAACTTTTAGTATCCCCGCCCACTTACGAACTTAGTAATTGAACAATAGGTTTAGTAGCTACTAAATCTATCTGAATAGACTTGATCTCTACCAGATTCTGTTGGATCTGCAGAATTAATTGTTTATTGTATTTTTCTATAAGTATGCCAGATATTCATTTAATAAATTGATTACTTTCAATGTTATTTGGAGTAAATTCTTTTGGGGAAGGGAGAAAAAATATGGGTTTCAGTTTCTTTTTAATTGACCAAAAGGAACCTGGCTTATCATGTTTAAGAATACAAAAAGGGAAAGGATGTACACAACACAAAGTGACTAAGAGAGTTAATGAGTTCACAACAGTTCAATGCAGACAAAAATGAGGTCCGTTTTGCAGCCCCTTCAGAGAATTACAGTTGATTAAAATGCACCCTTCACAAAAATAAAATAGATTAACACTCCCCCTAAAATACAATAGATTCAAACAGCCTTGCACTGGCATTTTACTCAACATTTTAATCTGTTTTAGAAATTAATTTAAGAAAAAAAGTTACTTTTATAAAAAAAATTGCTATAGAAGTTCATAAACAGACCGTGGATTATATGCAATTGCATATTTGCATATGCAATTGCATATTTCAGGTGTTTTTGATGATTTTGCATAAAATGACTCATTTTCTCTGTTGGATGCATATTTTAATCTCTTTCGCTTTGAATTTGTAGCTTTTTTTTTTTTTTTAACCTTCCTTTCAGTATTTTTTTTTTCTTTAAGTTCCACGCTTTGAAAAATTTATACAACCGCAGTTTCCCAGCAAAATAGCATATACGCTTTCAATTTCCTTCGTGTGTATTTGCAACAATTTAAATTCGAAGTCAGACTATATATTAAAATTTCAAAAATGGCTAGAATGAAAGCAAGCATGTCCACCCTGATGAAGACGTGGATTTCGGATTATGAACAAGACCTAACTCCATAAAAGATGTAGTTAATACTTTGGACAGCGCCGATTCTTCTTCTTTTTTCATATCTGAAGAAATGCTTAGCAATATGTCCATCCGAAAAGCTCTATCTATAATCGAAAGACATTTTTCCTTCTTAACATCAAACATCACAAAATTAGAATATCAAAATCTGCTTCTGAGTGATGTAATGAGTCAAGTTGTAAAAGTACAGGAATGCGTTGGTAAGATTCCAGAGTCATTAGGAGAAGAAATCAGTGAAAAACTGAATTTTATTTTAAATAAAAATTCAGGATTTTTGGCAGTGAATAAAATAAATAATTTTATTAATGGTGAGGGGAGTGAATTACCGGAAAAATTAGAACCATCCAAAGCGAAATATTGCAAGTACTGTCCAGTGACATCCGTTGATGTTGAAAGAGCATTTTCAGCATATAAAATAATTTTAGATGATAAAAGCCTTACTATTGAAAATTTAGAAAAACACTTAGCTGTGTATTGCAACAAAAATTACTGAAAGCAGTTTTATATCATATTTCATATCACTAAGATTGTGGATAAAAATTTCTCATTCTGTCTTTCATGATGTTTTGAAGTTTCAGAGAGAGAAAAAAGGTGTCATAATTGCAAGGTAAAGGATAGAAAATACTTTTAGAAGTAAATACATTTTTATTTTCTGTTAATATGTGAGTATATTTTCAGTTATTTGGTGCTTATTTTTAGATTTTTAGTGCATATTTTCAGATTTTTTGATGCATATTTGCATGCATATTTTGTCACTTTAAGTGCACATAATCCGCAGTCTATTCATAAAAATAAACAATTTTTACTGAAATGGGACCCTGGAAAAAATTCCTGGACCGACCCCTAATCTTGACTTTTTGGTCACTTTTGCAGTATATACCACCTTGCATGTTGGATCATGGTCATAGAACATGGTTATACTTGACTTCAATTACGGGTGCATCTTAGTGTGAACAAAATATTTATAATACTTGCTTCCCACCAAGCTGTTGGCTATTTATTTTCGAAGCAGTTTACGGTGACTGGAACAGCAGCATGAATTCAAAAGAGTCTTGCATATGTCTATGTGCATTGAATGAAGCTAATTATAATTATTGTAAGCTTAATTGTCAGCACGAATTTCATATGGCATGCATGCAACTTGTTTTGGGTGAATCCTAGTTTAGGGTACTTCTTTGCCAACGAGGCGATAACAGGTATAATGTGGTAACCTTCGCAACTTTAGTTTGCGTTCTGGCAACCAAGTGGAAATCTGCCATTTTGTTTCTAAAAAGATAAGCGGGGGTTGAGGGGGGCTGTGCCCCCCTCACATAAAAAGTAACTAAATTTTACTAAACCGAATCTATATGTACATGTAAGCACTTGTGAGACGTTTTAGCCGATGTTGTTAGTAATGCTTTACATGAGTTAAGTCGTTTCTTCGATTTAACGCATGCGCAGCTGTATTTGTATGGGAGCAGAATCATATGTGGTATAATTTAGTTTTAGTTCGAGAATGGTTTGATCAGCTTGTGTTAACGGAGCGCATGCGCGGCGGTTGGTTTGAATATTGGAATATTCTATTGGTTTCCAAAAGCCATTTCTTATGGAAACTACGAGGGGTTAACGACAAACATTTTTGGATCCGTTTTTTTGGATAAACTAATTCTTGTGCGTTAATTGTGTTTGTGGATTTAATCCTCCGTTCAGGGCCGGCCCAAAGGGGGTGCGAATGTAGGCGATCGCCTAAGGCCCCGCGCTTATAGAGGCCCCGCTCCTGGGCCATTTTATTGCTATCTCATAAGACATGATAGAGAAGAGGCCCCGCTCTTGCGCTTCGCCTGGGGCCCCGCACGCCCCTCGGGCCGTCTCTGCTCCGTTTCTCACTGCGGATTAGATGCTTTTTGAGAGAAGGTAAGCGTGCTTTTCTAAATTGCATGGTGTATGGTTGTGGCTAAACGAAAAATTTTAGCATTAGATTTTAGAAAATTCATTTTAGATTTCAAAAAATCTCTTTTTCTTGAATGGATTACGAAAGAACGACTGATTGCAGCTAAAAGAAAATTTTAAAGTTCAGAAAATCGGTTTTAGATTTCAGAAAATTGCTTTACCTGAATGTTTTATGATTAGTGTTTTGATTTTAGGTTTATGGTATAGTGTTTAGATTTTAGAAATTTCGATTTAGATTACAGAAAATCCCTTCTAAAATAGTATCCACAAACATAAAAATTAAAAAAAAAAAAAAAAAAACACTATGACTTGTGAGACAACGAATATAATTATTTAAACAAAATAAAAAATCAGTTGTTCAACAAGTTATGTAAGTACAACAATTTTTGTTTTTAAAATTTAAATATTTATGCTTTTCAATTTGCTTATTTTGTGTATTTATCGCTAATTTGGGTACGTTCTCCCGTAGTGCCTTTGGGAGCATTTCAGCTCCCAGAGACAAGACGGAAAACGTGCCAAATTGGCGATTTTTGAAAACGTGCCAAGAAGCACCCTAAACTAGGAATTAACCCTTCTTTTCGACAACAGACTTGAAAATACGAGGAAAAGGTGCCCTTATTGTAGAAAAGAAATATATGTATATCCTAGAAAAAGTAACGTGCGCTTAAGTTTAGAAAATATTTGCAAAATAGGACTAAATATTATTTGGACTGCAACATTTGATTTAATATTTAATGATAGAATTGTTTCAGAAACTATTGTAATTCCAGTATTCTATTCAAACGTAAAATATTGCAATAGTATTAATTGCACGGCTTGTGTTTTAAACGAATCGTACAGAAACAAGTGTGTCAAGTTTGATATAATTTTCAAACTTATTAATCATGATGAACATAGAATCACAATAAAAGAGTTAACGTTTTAAACCACATATAATTTTGTGTGTGTTTTGATTTTTTATGCCTAAGCAGTAGCACCTTTGTTGAGCTTGGAGTACTTCACCAAATACAAATAAATGGAAATAATCAGTGATCTGTGTATGAAGATTTGTGCAGTTTTTTAAAATGAAAACATACACAATTGTCGTTTGATTTATCATACATTCAATAAAGTCGTAACATTATTTTTTTAAGAAATACTCAACTATAGTGATAAATTTGAATCGGATATGCACAAAAACAATGAAAATTTAAATACTGTCATGAGCATCAATTTAATCAATAAAGCATATACTTCTGCTGGAATGTATATACAGTTTGGGACCTTTTATCCGACAACCTCGGGACCGACCTCATTCCGGTTTATGGAATTTGCCGGTTTTCGGGTCGCTGCCGAAAAATTAAACCTTTGTGCACAGTACAATTAAAAAAGAGCCGGTCTTTAAGTACAAGTAGCTTTTATGATAATTACTGCATATAATTATGTAAATAGTAAGGCATTCATAATAGATTTTAAAATAAAAATAACTAAATTTATCAAAACTTACTGTAAAATAAAACTTTAATGCTGCAAATCGCGGTATCCACGTATTCTGTCAGATATGCAGAACCATCGCTACGGGAAAGAACTATGGTCCCCGCTCTCGCCGCTACGCACGCTCGCCTCCGCATATGAATTACTAAGACGGTAGACATTATATAGCTTACGTGATGGACAAAAACAATATACCTCGCTCGCTCCCTTGATAACATCATTGTGATGACAATTAAAATCAATTGCAGCCCTTTTAAAATATGGTTAAATATTGAAGAAAAAATACTAAATAAAAAAAATATGCGTATAACTAGTAAAATCTCAGTCGGAAGTATTGGCTTCTGTAATTGGAGCTCCCCATAAAGCAGCTCGAATTTTCAGCTTTAATTACGAAAATACGTTGAGAAAATGCCCACTATTACGAAACAAAATTTAAAAAAAAACGAGACCGTACAATTAGATTATATACAATTTTGAGAGGAAAAAAGCTAACATTTAAACACTTATTTTTTATTTTGTTTGAGCATTTCATTAATCTTTAGCTGTTTCAATGTTCCCCACAAAAATATCGAGACAATCTGAGGCACGCCGAAATAGAGAAGTAATCCGCCTGCTGTCTCCCTAACACGCGCAGCTGCAACGTAACCCATAACAGGAAAAGGAAAAACCATTTAATTAAAAGGACACAATTTAAATAAGTAAAAGCTCGACTATCCAGAAAGCACGGGAAATGCCAGATAAGTGAAAATTCCGGATAGTTAAGCTTGTAAAAAAAAAAAATGTTTGTCGAAAAAGCTGTTAAGGGGGGGATCTAATCGGAAATGTTTTGGAATGTTAATCAATGCATGTTGAAAAACACTCATAAATAAAAATAGATCAGTACACACGTGCGTACTGATCTATTTTCAATTGTGTGTTTTTAACAAAGTTTTAAATTGTATTTATGATAATATTTGTTTATATTACAGTGTTACAAGGCAATAATACCATTGCATCGTTGGGGAGAAAAATAATAGTAAATTAAAAATAAAACCACTTATTGATTTCTAACAGGTAATTTCTTTAAACTAAGAGAATGATTACTGAAATAAATACAAACAGTAATGTTTTCTCTGCCACCCCCCCATCCTTCCCTCTCGAGCTTCTCTTCAGAGATAACACTGTTGAATCATCGGAATGCAGATGGGCAAAATAAGTAGGTCAGGACTCACTAGCCATAAATATGTAATCAGCACTTTTTCTGTTTTGGCTATCGGTACGGAGCTGATTTTTCTCCGTACTCGCCAGCACAGCTGTAAATTGAAAATAAACACTCAAAAAACTGGTGTTATAAGATAAAATACAGCTGTAAATTGTTTTGTTTTTGTAAGTTGTGTCCGTCATATTTGTTTTGTGAGCATTTTGTCTGTTTATTTTTTTATACTACCACGATTCGTGTAATTATTGATAACCTATAGCGTCTAGCAGTAAGAAATTTGCATCCTCTATCCCTGTTCTAAGTTTGGACAGCTGTGATTCACAGTAGGAATTAGTCATTGGAGAAGACCTCCCCCCAAGGGGGGGGGGGGGGGGGAGCCGAAATTTTCCGGTTACTTGAATGCCGAATAGTCGAGATTTTACGTAGTGGAAAAAAATATGGTATCTAGATCAATGAGCCTTTAAAAAAAAAAAAAAAACTGAAATTAGAGAAAGTGCCGGTTTTAGGAACTTTCCGGAATTCCGGATAAAGGGTCCAATACTGTATAATTAACTGAATCGGTCAAACTTATTCCGATTAAAATAAATGCGAATAATTCCACAGGCGGGGGCAGGTTTAGTAGGAGACTTTTTTTTTGCTCTTTAACTTATATATACAAGAAAACATAAATCCAAAGCAACATTTCTACGAATAGTTCAATGCAATAAAACACATATTGAACATGCGTTAAATTATTATCCATGACAATCAACTCCAGCTGTCGGCTTGACAGGCACCTGGAGCCTGGTATGCCACTTCTTGCACTGATTGGCTCTTCGCGTCAAGTGACTTCTGTAGAGCTCTGATTGGTGCTCTCCCTGCTGCCTGAGGAGCGTATTTCAGAATCGGTGGAAGGAAGGAACGTTTCAGATATATTTGGCCGTCATATATATTTACACTGCATTACAGTACTCTGTCTTGCCGCTTGATCAGCTAAACATAAACATAAGCGAATAGCAAAATGTTGTTATTGATATGAGATTAGTTATTTTTTCCTTTTTCTTTGAAGTAATGAGGTCTATTAAATAAAATGCTATCGTATACTGATTAGTGTTTTTTTGTATGAGTTTATTTAGCAGATGCGTTGTTATAAACATTTAGTTATTTAAATACGTATACTCTAGAAAGCATGTGTGCGTTTTCAGTCTATAAAATATGTTACTACTTCATATTTATTCCCAGAACATTATTATTTTTTTTATTTATAAAAGTTCTTATCTGATCAGTGCCGTATCTAAGTTGGGAAGAGGGGGTATAGGGGACGACCCCCCCCCCCTAAAAAAAAAATTAATGTGTATTAGTTTCAAAAAATTCTTTTCTTAGTACTGCTTTTTTTCTCAATTCTTCTTTTAACTGTAACAGACAAATTAACTGGCTTAATGAGTTTAAATGTGTAATTAAATTAATTAATTACATAATGAAGCTAATAAATATGTAATTAAGTTCAGGGTTCGCACTAGACCGCGGGATTGCGCGATTCCCGCAATGCCACATTAAATCCCACTCAAAAAAATAACAGTCGCGGGAAAAGCCCACATGCTGGGTTGTTCAATTTTGATGTAGCAGCAAAATATTTAATGGGATAAAGAATCAAAGATATCATTAAATTGTATTGTTATCAAAATCATTTGTGTATTACATTGTTAGTTTTGATATTTATAATCTGTTGAGCTCATTCTAGGCAGAGTCAGTGGGGTGCCACGCCCCAATGCCCTTTAAAAAAAAAAAAAAATCGTTAGCTCCCTGATGATGAAAAACTAGACACACTCTTTTGCCGCAAAGTTTTTTTTAATCTCTAACAGTTTCTTTGACCCTTTTATTTGTTCAACTCTTATTTGTTTGCTCACACATAATGCACTAATGATACATAATAAATGAAAGGGATGAATTTGCGCAACTTTTATGGTAATAGAACTAACTCCCACGCCTTTGTTCCTTCTCTGGGAAGACGGGAAGCGCTCGGGAGGCCCAGTCGGGGTAGTAGAGTAGCCGATCATGATGAGAAGGGGGGATGGCAACATGGCTGACTTGATGGAGGACGACTTTTTTGGTGCTCTTGATTTATGCTATTTAAAAGTAGATACTGCAATTAATTCTAAATGTAATATGAACGCAAAGGTTCGGGACGATGCCAAGAACGCTATGTGTGAGTTGAAGTCTTTAATTAAAAAGAAATTTGAGTGTATTAGATCATTTATTTACCATGAAGCCTCTCAAGAAATTTCTGCTGATATCATGGCGACTGGGAAGCTGGTTGGTGATGTGGTGCCATCTGTTGGAGATAATGTGGGCCAACGTTCCTCCAGTAATTTAGAAGATTTGTTTAGGGAGTTAAAGGATGAATTTACTTCCTTTCGAAAGGATATTTCTAGTAAATTTGAATGTATCGCTAACCAGGTTTGCTTGGTACCTGATGGGATTGTGAATTCTAACGGAAAGTCAAGGGAAATGTCTGGTGCTTGTCAGGTAGTGTCTCCGACTTCTGTTTCTTCTGGACTCGATCAGACCTACAAAATTCAAGACACCAAAAAGACATATGCTTCAGTTATAAATTCTGTCTCGTCAGTGCCGATTGTCGAAAATATTCCTGTAAGTATTCCTGTGCAAAATGAGAAGAAAAATAAAAGTAAACTTATTGTTAATGGATCCAAGAAAGAGTCGAACTTAAGTAGTGTGAAAAGGCTGCCACGTAGAAAAGCAATTTTTTTGTCCAGATTAAGTCCTGAGACAACAGTGAAACAGATAACAGATTTCTTGTGCCCCTTGAATTTAGACTTTCTTTTATGCCAGAAACTCAAGACTAAATTTCAAACATATTCATCTTTCCATGTTGAAGTGTACGAGAGTGATTTTTGCCAGTTAATGGATGCTTCAGTTTGGCCAGATGGATGTCTTGTGTCGGAGTTTTTCGGCAGATTGAGAAAAGATCAAGTTTTAGAAGTGAATTCTGATGACTCCGGAACTGTGTTCGATAAATCTATTCGGGATTCCAGCAGGTGACTCTCTATGTTTTACCAGAATGTTCGTGGTTTGCGTACTAAAACTAATGATTTTTTCTGCTCAGTTGCTTCTGAAAACTATGATATTTTTTTAACTGAAACTTGGCTATGTAGTGACATTGACTCTTCGGATTTGTTTGATGACAGATATGATATTTTTAGGAGGGACCGTGATTCTTCAACTAGTTCTTTTAAACGGGGTGGGGGTGTTGCTGTTGCTGTTAAAAAATGTTTTTCTGCTGTTCGGATTGATGTTCCTGATTTGAACTTTGAGTGTCTTTGGATCTCCATTGATGTGAACTATCGGATTAAAATGCTTTTATGTGTTATTTATTTCTCTCCTGGTTCTGGTAGTGAAACATATGTAAAATTTTTTGATGTTTTTGTGAAGTTCACTACATATGATAATATTTTTATTTGTGGTGATTTTAACTTACCTGTAACAACAGAGTGTCTTAATGTTAATTGTTCGGATCCTATTTTAAATGAACTATTTAACTTTTTGCAACTCTATAATTTAAACCAATTTAATGCGGTACCTAACTGTCACAAAAAATTTTTAGATTTGATTTTGGCTAATATCAATTTTTGTAATATATTTGTTGAGCACAGTGATAGGCCTTTGGTTTCTGAGGATAATTATCATCCTGCATTGTCTATTGTTATTAATTATGTTAAAACTCGGGCTGTTAAAAAAAGTAGTGGCATTGGTGGTTATGATTTTAAAAAAGCTGATTTTTTTACTATGTGGCATTTATTTTCTGAGACTGACTGGAATTTTCTGAATGCTTTTAATAATGTTGATGAAGCTGTGCATTGTTTTTATGTGTATCTTTATGATGTTTTAAACCATACGATTCCTCTGAAATCTTCAAGGAAAAAATTCCCCTTTTGGTATTCCACTGAAACTATTAAATTAATTAAATGTAAAAGTAAAGTTCGTAGGCATTTAATAAAAAGTGGGGATCTGATCATTTCCGATGAATTTAAGTATTTTAGATCTAAATTAAAGATCAGCATTGGTAGGGATTATGCTTCTTACTTGCAGAATACAGAAAATAAACTGATCTCTGACCCTAAAAAGTTCTGGTCTTATTTTAATAAAAACAAATCTTTGCCTAACAATATTTGTTATAAAAATGTCTGCTTTAATGACAATAATGATATCGCTAATGTTTTTGCCACCTACTTTAGCTCTGTGTACAAATCTAGTTCGGATTATGACAGAAATTCTCCCTTAATTGACAGCTCCTTGTATGATTTCATTAAAATTGATAATATTACTTTTGAGGATGTTCTTTTGGCATTTAAGAAGTTGAAGACTTCTTCAGTTGTTGGTGTTGACAATGTACCTTCCTTTATTGTTAAAGGTTGTGCTGATGGGTTGATTTATCCTCTTCTTATTTTATTTAATCTTTCTTTAAAAACTTATACTTTTCCGGATGCTTGGAAGCATACTAAAATTATTCCTGTCTTTAAAAAGGGTGATATAAATGACTGCAAAAATTATCGACCTATTGCTATTTTAAGTCCTTTTTCTAAGATATTTGAAATTATAATGCACAATAAAGTTTTTCAGCAGGTTAAAAATTTAATTTCCTCATCTCAACACGGCTTTATTCCTAAACGGTCTACGCTTACTAATCTATTTTGTTTAAATAGCAATATTATTTCTTCGTTTGAAAACGGATATCAACTTGATGTCATCTATACCGATTTTTCCAAGGCATTTGACTCTATTGACTTTGGAATTCTTCTTAAGAAATTAATTGGCTTGGGTTTTCACATTAATCTTACTGACTGGATTTTTTCTTACTTGTGTAATAGACAGCTTTGTGTGTATTTTAATGGTGCTGTTTCTGAGAATTTTACCTCTACTTCTGGTGTTCCCCAAGGTTCTAATTTGGGACCTTTACTTTTTATTTTGTTTATTAATGATTTGTGTTCAGTTTTGAAATTTTCTAAGTATCTTTTATTTGCTGATGATCTGAAATTATTTAAAGAGATACGGTCTGTTACTGATGCTTGTCTTTTACAGAGCGATCTTAATAGTTTATATGAATGGTGCGCTGACAACAAATTACTTCTTAATATTATGAAATGTAGTATTCTTAGTTATTCTCGTAAATCTCAAACTTTAATTTATTCATATCATATTAATAATCTTCCCTTATTTCATTCGGATTCCATAACTGATTTGGGCATTGTGTTTGACAGGAAACTTGAATTTTCAATCCATATCAATAGCATTATCTCTAAGGCTTACAAAAAACTTGGTTTTCTTAAGTACAAAACTAAAGAATTTTCTAACCTTCATGCATTAAAAATCTTATACTTTAGTTTGATACGCTCTAATCTTGAATATTGTAGTCTTATTTGGGATCCGTATTATAAAAATAAAATGAAAATTCTTGAGCGGGTGCAGACTCAGTTTACTCGTTATTTATACTACAAAAGTAATCCTATTTACATTCCGAATATTTCTTCATCTTACTTGAGAAGTATTTTTGGTCTTCCTAGTTTAAGTTCTCGTCGTGATCTATTTTGTTTATTATTTTTTTATAAAGTTGTCAATAATATGGTAGACTGCAGTGATATTCTTCAAAGTATTTGTGTAAATGTACCGAACAGGTCTCTTCGTAATAGCCATTTATTTGTGGATCCAATTATAAAATATAATTACATATACTTTTCGTTATATAAATTTTATAAAATTTATAATAAGTTTTCTTTGGATTTGGATATTTTTAACATGTCTTTTAAAGTCTTTAGAGTTAGGTGTTTTGAACTTTTGCAGTCATGACTGGTATTTATTTTATCTCAGTATTTTATCTTTTTTAATTTTGTCTTTTGTAATTTGTCCTTTTATGCATCACTGTAAATGGATTTCAATCTGTAGTGTGCATTTCTTTTATGAAATAAATAAAAATAAAAATAAATAAAAAACTATGTAAAAATTCATTCATCTATAATTTTTTTTATTAATGGACCGATTTTTTTGAAATTTTGGGGATCACTTTGAAATGCAAAAATTGATTCAGAGTCTAAATTTTAAAAAGGCATCTTAATTTGTTCAAAAGTTAGAAATTTACTGTCAAAACATAATTTTTTCCACCCTTTCTTACTTTGTGGTTTTCTTTCTAAGCTAGACAGGAAGGGAAAGATAGAATCGATGTTCTTATCTCCTTTTGGGCTATTTCAATATTGCCAGTTAAATAAGTGACCAGCTGATTGCTAATTTCAACAGAATAGTTATTATGGCTGCATGATAATCTTGCAAAAAATTTTAGCTATTGTCCATTTAAAAAAGTAAGAAATAAGTGGAATTTGTAGTGGAATAGACATTGAATAACTAGAATAGGTATTTATACTATTATATAGGATTCTTTTGAACAGAAGTGTTATTAATATTTTCAAGTATTAACTATAATATTTAAACTGTTTGGACTATTCAATTAATTCTTACAGAGACAAGTGAATGATGAAAAATTAAATGAATTATTTTTATAGGTGTGATAACTTAAAAATTGAAAAAAAATTTTTAAATGAAAATTTAAGTTTAGAACAACTTTACTTTATGAAGTGTTTCTTAATTGAGTTAAACTTTTAATGATGATTCTTGACAAAGTGATCCAATAAAGCTCTTATTAAAATATTCTTCTCTGTTTTTCATTTTCTTGTCTGTTAGGTAAGTTTGGGGGATTATTTTTGCTATAAAAAGAAGCCTTAAAAATCTTTAAAGAAATATTCTTATTAATTAATTATTTATAATGTATTTTAATAAGTTAATTAACAAAGTTACTTAAAAGTAATTTAACCATTTACATAACTTAGCTTTATCAACTTAATCAATTTTATCTAATTTTTAATAAAGACTAGTAATTTATTAATAAAGATTACTAATGAATTATTAATTTATAAATCAATAAAGCATTGTTTTACTCAATTCTTCATAGTTTTTTTCCCGAAGTAGAAGTGCTTATAATCAGGATATGTAATGCTCTTTTTAAGAAACACAATGCTCTTTCAAAATAATGATGCCCTTTTTTAAAACCTTTGCACCCAGCCATTTTTCCTACCTAGAATGAGCTCTAATCTTGGACATTGTATTTTTGTAATGACATTTTTGCTTGTAAAATGTGAAAAAAAAAATTTTTTTTGAAAACAAACAAAATTCTCGTTCTCACTCAGATTTTTAAAAATCCCACTTAATTTTGGAGCCAGAGTGGGAGAATCTCACCCAATTTTTTTCCCTAGTGTAAACCCTGTAAGTTATTTATGATTTAAAACTGATTGAACTGATTGTATGTCATATTTCAATGATTCATTATGTGAAATAAAACCAATACACAAATTAATAACAGCATTAATGATTGCTAATGAACAAAAAAATTTCAATAATGACTGTTAATTACATAGCTATAATTATTATTTGCTTATGAATTTTGATTGATCTCATTAAAGGTGATATTTTGCATATGATTTAATTACTAGTTAATTAAATAATATATTAAATTAATTAATAATGTACAGATAATTACACATCAATTTAAGCCCGCCGATCACTCAAAAAAATCACTTAAACCACGTTTTTTGCGCGGAGAATGCAGTAATCTCGCCAACACAAACACACTATGAAGAGGAAATACACATAACGAAGAGCACCAATCAGAACTCTACAGAAGTCGCGTGATGCGAAGAGCCAATCAGAATCAGAAGTGGCATACCAGTCTCCAGGCCATGGAGTTTAAAAATGTTTTCAGATCAGCACCCTACCATTGCTGTTGCCATCTAGTGGTACTACAGAAAGTTATTTTCTAACGCAACATTTCAGATAAGCGATTTTGATTTCCTGACTGGATAAATTATTCAATAGTGAAACCTAATTTTTTTTTATAATGTAAACATAATACAAAATGTTAATTATTATTTTTACGAATGACTGTATATGCTTTAGTTTCTTTTAAATGGGATAGTGTAACATAAAATATTGTCATAAATATTACTTAATACTAACTAAATTTTTTTATAAGATAGTTTTGTCGGAACTTGCTTCGTAACTTATGTTTACATGTTTTGTTTCACCATCAGTATCTCATAGCATGAAAATTCCTATTTGACACTTTTGAAAAAACAATTTTTGCATTGAACATAATTATTACATTTGCTTCTACATAAGACTTTTCTAGTATTTGCAATGTAGCTCACTTATTCAAACTTAAATTTGATAAAAATTTCTATTAAACAAAAGTTTAGTTTTCAAATTATTTCAGATCACTATATTGTACAATAATTTATTGTGTGTGCGTGCACGAAGATAATTTTATAAAATATTGAATAAATTAACCCATATTTATCTAGTGTTGCATTAATGAAACATCATTAATGTTATCGCAACAATTAACGACTATTTTTCTATCAAAAAAGTCAGACAAGTATAGGTTAAATAAACCTAGTTTCATTGGAATTTTACAGAGCAGAATCAATAAACATCATGAAACAGCATCAATACAAAGATGAAAGTTTTATTACTCAGTTTCAGAAACACATTAAGAGAACATATATAATAATATTTCTATATTGGTGTTCCTATAGTTGTTTATTTATACGTATTTATTACCGTTCTGCACAAACTACGTTTTCCCGCAAAGTATAATCAACATTCCAGATAACACACTTGTCCATTTTATGTCTATTTCTGATCCAACTCATCCATAATACATCTATGTCTATACATAGACATCCATAAGACATCTATTTATGGACATAATCTGTAAAATCCAGAACATGTCCATGAATAGACCAAAACTAGAATTAGAATATCCAGAATAAGTCCATTTATGGACATATTCCAGATGATCCACACTATGTCAGTGATACGACATAAAATGGATGTATATATAAGTCCAGAAATGGACAAAATATGGAAAAGTTACTTTTTTGTCATTGATTTTCATTTTACCCAATACTGTACTTACGACGCATGAATTTATTATACTTTTTGTTTTTATTGATATTACATTTTACCCCAAAAAAGTTTAAAAACATTTTAAATTCTATAGAGTTTTTTTTTTTTTTTTCGGGGAACTTTTGAAAGTTAAAATACTTTTTATGTATTATTATTTCCTATAAAAGCGGTATTGTGTAAAAAGAAACTCATATCCTCATACAAAAAAAAGAAAATTCTCTAGCGACTCAACATCCGAAAACGAATAGCTGCATATTTTTTCTAAGTTCCCTAGCTAGAGACTCAAAAAATCCGAAACTAAAAAATCTTTACTTCAACATTTTGACGCATCCGAGCAAGTCCTGCTGCGTATAGTGGCTAGTACAGTCTACTGTGAAGTCCATGATTAAGGGCTCGAATCTGAAGCGGGGTAAGTACTTAAAGGTTGGTTTTAAAAAAAATTACGTACGAATATTTTTACAAAATTCGTTATTAAGATGTAGCGATAAATTTAAATTAATCATTACATAAAATTAGCTAAAAATTATTAAATAGTTTTTGTTGATGTCCAGTATTCGACTGTAAAAGGCCTATAAATAGACAAACACGTCCATTATTACGTCCATATGCATGTCTATAAGACGTCATATGGGCGTCCTATAGTGCCATATTTACGTAAAATGGACGAGAATTAGACAAATCCTGGATGTTTAATGGACATGTCAGCTTGTCTATATGACGTCTTCTAGGCGTGTTCTGGACAAGTTTGTGCTATCTGGGATTATTTTGAGCAATTCAAAAACAATAACATGCATAATTTCTAAAAAAAAAAAAAAAGAAAAATATGTGCATCTTTTGATTCATACAGAAAATTTTCATTGTACTATGTGATAAGTTGAATTTAAATGTTAAAAACACATTAAACAAAGCTTACGTTGGGAGCTTTCAATAAACTTGGATTATTCAATCCCAGGCCAGGGATACATTCCGTGCTCTATCACTCTTATATCCCGTTTTACAGCCAGGAGCAAAAGAAACGTTCGTCATTTTATGATTACAAACAGGTTAAATTATTTAATTTTCATTAAAACAATCTTCTTGCAGCATTGATTTGCATGCTAATTCACGAAAAGTAACCGCTCTATGCACACATACGCCATCTACCGGCAGAGTTGACAACTACAATTCACGGTCCGCTTTTCAGCAAGGATATTCATAGGCGTGTTTACTCCTGTAAGACTCTTGCTCCAGGCGCCTGTGTCGGCTTGTGACCCTGGGTGCATTCAGACTGCCACTTTTGAGTAACTCGAGTTACTCGGAAAAAACCCGAGCCGTTCAGGCTGCCAAGCTGAGTAGCTCGAGTTTTTCCCAACTCCCCAAGGATTTTACTTGGAAAGTAGTAAATACGTGCCGCCCCCTTTTTTCCTATTAAATGTACCCAAAATCGTTCACGATGTCAATCTCCCCGAGTAAAACCCGAGCAGTTCGTGTTTTACTCGAGATTTACCCGAAAGTGGCAGTCAGAATCTGCAGTGCTATCGCAAATCTACTTTTCACCCTCCTGTTAGTTAGTGGGCCCGTTTACATGTGCAAAAATGCGGAGTAAATCCCCGGACTTACACTGCTTTCTACCCCGCTTCCCCTACTTAGGTAGAAAGTAGTCCCCTACTACTAGGGTAGAAAGATTCCTGGTAGCAGAGACGGCCCGAGGGGCGTGCGGGGCCCCAGGCGAAGCGCAAGAGCGGGGCCTCTTCTCTATCATGTCTTATCCCTGACAGCACACTTGCCCAATTTATGTCCATATCTGGACAAACTTGTCCAAAACATGTCTATGTCTATGATAAGATATCTCCTGGGCATCATTTTAGCGACATCTTTGGGAAAGTCCATAATATGTCTACAATAAGACATGATTGGGGCATATAACACCCCAATTAAGTCTTATTACGACAAAAACGGGAAAATCCATATTATGTCTGTTATATGACATGAATTGGACATCTAAACACCCCAATCATGTCTATTTTATGACATAAATGGGAAAATCTATCGGCGACAAACTCTGATTGGCTCAATTTGTTTGATCATGCGCAGTAACAATTTTGTATGCACGTTGTTTTTAATTATCTGTGGTGGTTGTGATAGATAGTACCCATATATTTGAAGTTTCCTTGTCAGCTAATTATAACATTTTTATGCGCACTTCTTGCATATTGCTTGCCTATATCACTGTTCTTTACAATACGGGGTAATGTACAACTTTTTGACTTAATGTGTATTTTAATAAAAAAATTAAGTCGACTCGTCAGGAATGGCGAAATGTTGAATAAGAAGTTAATGATGAATTATTCCTTATTGAAGCTGAATGTAATGTGAATGATATTGAATCAAAGCCTATTAATGCGCACGATTATAATTATTTTCATAATGAATTTGAAAATAGGATCGATGAAAATATTTTTGAATATTCAAATATGTGTGATCCTACAAGCAGTTCTTGTAATAGCTTCATTTCAGAAATTACTGATGAAACATATATTTCTATTCCTTTATGGTAGTAACTTATCCATAGCATAAAAATAAACTGTGGATATAAGATAAATATCCACAGAATGTCTTTTTATACACAAATTATGGATGCCCATAACATGTCCATATGGATGTCCATAACATGCCCATATAGATAAGTTTTGGATGTCCATAACATGTCCATATGGATGTCTATATTTTGTCCAGAGGATATCATTATGGACGCCGTATTGTGCCATATGGACAAGTTTCGGGGGGGTATTACGGACAAGATATAGACAAATTTGGGAATGTCAGTTATGTCCCGAACTTGTCCATGATATCATATGGACATGTTCTGGACAAGTTTGTGCTGTCTGGGATGAGATATCAATAAAATAGCCCAGGAGCGGGGCCTCTATAAGCGCGGGGCCTTAGGCGATCGCGTACATTCGCACCCCCCTTGGGCCGGCCCTGCTGGTCGAAGGAGGGTTAATGCAGAGTCAACCCCGCTTTCCCATGATGCATTGCGAGTTTTCACCTGTACTCCGCTTTAACCCGGGATTTTCATTTTCACATGTAAACGGGCCTAGTAAGTCGGCGGGGATACTAAAAGTTAGTACATCTGAATTCAGTTACATTTAGTACTAAACACGTGACTAACACCAAGAGAAAAATGAGGGAAAAGTTAGTAGACCAATCAGAGCGCTTGTTCCAGGGGTACGTTTGTTTAGTGGGTGATTTAGCAGCTTGTTTTGTTCACGTGTTTAGTATCTCCTATCTCCGCCTCCAAATTCTATCTGAATCCACTTTACTAAATTTAGTAACTAAACAATAGGTTTAGTAGCTACTAAATCTATCTGAATAAGGGCCCATATTTCTAAACAGTATTTTGGGAACAAATCAAGCATTATCATGCAGGGGCGTAGCCAGGGGGGGGGATATCGGGATATATCCCCCCCCCCCGAAATTTTTGAATTAGTGATGAAATTCCGTCTATTTATGCAGATATAAGTTCATATCCCCCTCCGAAAATTTTTCCAGGCGCACATCCCCCCCCCCCGAAAAATTTTCCTGGCTACGCGCCTGTTGTCATGGAATCCAAGGAAAACTTGGGGACACTAGAAAATATTTTTGGGGACTTATTCGAGGACACAACATATTACCAGTGTACCCATACTTTAAATCTTGACTGACTTTGATACTTAAAAATGAACTCTAATAGCTGTTTATATCAATTGTGTATTCTTGTTTGTAATAAATTAATGGAAGTATTAAATTCATTTATAAATATTTCTTCAAACCAGAAATATGAAAGGAACATCATGTGGAAATATTGAAATCTATTCAAACTTTAACTCCTAGCATAGTATTTGTATTTTTCAGAAGACATTCCTTTCTACATTGGCTCATTTTGTAATAATTTTTCATGAAGCTTTTTACACCCTCTAAAAAAATTTCGAACGTCAATTTCATATTTAAAGTATGGTTCTTCATGAAAAGTGATTAATCATTAACAAAACTGAAATGGGACATTTAGCTTATAGTCGAATATTTTATTTAATGTCTACCTGGTGAGGCCAACCTCGTTGGGTGAGGCTTGTCGATTTGAAAAGAGCTGTGGCATGGCTAACTGGGATCTTCCGTTCCTCGGCTGTCCAGACGAAACCGAGAACAATAGGAAACCCCGTAAATGCGGTAGTTCGCATTCCTTCCTTCGTTGCGTAGTTATATGTCCTGAATAGAGCGATTTAAAGGGCCAGTCCATATGATTAAAAGGGCATTAAAACTGTCAAAAATGCTTGATTAATTTTTTTTTTTTTTTTTTTGTTTAAACAGAATGTATCTTTATCTATAAATATTTTGAAACGGTTCTTCATCCATGCACATATTGAAAAAAAATTTAAGAAATTCTTAGTTGGTTAATGCTTTTAGGAGCTTCTTCGACATGTAATAAATTAATAATAAATAAATATATTAATTTATGTTTTATTTAAATCTTAAGACTGTAATACTTTTTAAAGACTTGTTTTTCGGAACTCCTACATATTTTAATATATTCATACAGCATTCTCCCTATACGTAAAAAACACTCAAAATACTGGAGTTAAACGATAAAATAAATAAAACTTTGTGAAAAAAACACACATAAAATGTAACTTATAATAGTTACGATCGTTTCGACCAAAAAATTCTTTCGGTCTGCATCAGAAAAAGTCCGAGACGCAGGGGCGTAGCCAGAGGGGGGCTACTGCCCCCCGCCCCGAAATGGGACAATTTACTTAGCTTACAATTTGATATTTAGCTTACAATGAACTTTAGCTTTTTAGCTTTAAATTTAATACCCAGCCCACCCCGAAATAAAATCGTCGCTACGCCCCTGCGCGAGACGAACGTCTTTGTCTGATGAAGACCGAAAGAATTTTTCGGTCGAAACGATGGTAACGTATTATAAGTTACATTTTATGTGTGTTTTTTTCACAAAGTTTTTATTTATTTTATTCTGCCTATACTTCCGTGTATACGTATGTTCGTGTCAGTGGCGTAGCCAAGGAGGCATAGGGGGTCACCAACCCCCCTCCGATGAGGAATTCTTTGCCATACAAATGCATATTCTTCGCTCCCTTATCACGTACACTTATACACAAATGTGAGTTGTAGTAGTCGTACCCCCCCCCCTCCTCCATGAAAAAATTCTGGCTATGCCACTGGTTTGTATTAATAGGTTTTGGTTTATTTATTGAGGTTGGGACGCCCGACCAGGGTAGAAAATTTCTAGAGGCGGTATAACGCCTATAGTTAACTCATTTTAAAAAGATTAAAATATCATGGAGTTTTGGGCGGTTTTCTCCAGATGAAACATGAATATGCCTTAGAACCCCCTTAAAAAGTCCTCCGACCAAGCCCTCCACACTTCTGCTTAGGTGAATTATTAAAAAAAAAGAGGAAAATTCTCTATGCAAATTATTCAGGAGTTAAATTAAATTGTTTAAAATTACACTAACAGATTAAAATAATAATAAATAAAAATATGAAATTTTTCTGGAGGATGGGTTCAGTTATCTAAACAAATTATACTGCAACAAATAAATAAGTAAGTAAATAAGACACTGAACATGGTAGATGGTGGAAGCGTTACGGTCCCCCGTTCGGGCCTACCGTGCGGCTGTCGATCTAACGGTGATGGTATATATATAACGGTGATGTATATATATATATATATATATATATATATATATATACTATACATAAAAATTTCAATTTTTTTTTCTTCTCCATGGAAGTGAAATGTGGTATTACAGCCAATTATCTGAGCGAGGGGTCATGTCCGAGGGGGGGTTTCCCTCCTTGGGGGACTTTCTATGGGATCCCAACCCGTATTTACGTGAAGTTTCGAAGGAAACCAAGGAAAATTCCGAACGGTTAGATCGACGGACGCTACCTGGTTTTAAACCAGGCACGCTTCTGTCTTCCAGTTTAGAACGCAAACGAGCTCGGCCACTGGTGGGGCTTCTCCATGGAAGGGGCGTTGATGACGAAGTAACTGAAATGCATATATTCCTCAAAAGCGCAAATAACATACTAATAATTATCTCAAATGAAACTAATCTAACATTTTAACTTCGTAAAAAAAAAAAAAAAAAATGTATATCCATTATTTCAATAAAGATGAAATCTAAGTAATAAGTACACTGTGCTCTGAATGGTCTACTGCATCATTTAAAGGTAAAATTAGAAATTTAAAAGGAACTTTAGGAAATTTTTTATAACCGAAAACTCTCTCTCTGAAGCTTAAATGTACTGGATGTATTTAATTATTTTATTACTAGATAAATTTTTCTTGTGTATGAACATAGTAGTAGCAGATTAGCAAGTTTATTTAAAATATTGTTTGAAGAATTCGAAAGGATATATAAAAATCTGTTATTAAAAAAGATCAGAAAAATTGAATTGAGATTCTGATTTGGAGGCCCTAAGACCGGGCTTGCTGAGCCTAATGGAAAATCAGGATCTGATCATTTTGCTGATACGAAAAGTTACTCTCCTTCAGCTGCAAAACAGCTCCACAATTCTTGTGGATGATATGATGCAACATTTTGCAGTTGAAGAAGGGCGAACCTTCTCCTATCACCTAGAACAATCGTTCGGTCGGTAAGTGCCTTTTTATATGTGTACTTAACGAAATTTTAATTTCTTCATCAAATTTTATTGTATTAACTACAACAATCAGGAGTGTAAGAACAAAATGTCCAGTAGAAAATAAGTATTGATAATTCATATGTATGTGTATTAATTTTTTATTTGTTTATTTCATTATTACTGCTGATTACATTTTTTAACGAGGGCTTTTTTAAGGCGTTATTTAAAAACAAATCCACAGTTACTAAAAGTAGCAGTACTTTTCATTTTTAGGCTTGACTATATGGAGCACATTTCAGGAGGTGGGTTCGTTATAAATTTGTTATAAAGTTTGTTATATAGTTGAGACAACAAACAATTATCTTCAAAATGTACGAAATCTTTAAAAGATTATAAAAAGTATCACTTAACGATACTAGTGTATATTAAGAGAGAATCACGGAAAAGAACGCACCGGAAAAGCACGCACCAAACCCATTATATCCTTTGAAGACATCTACTTACAGTTAATCAAGGAAAATACTTATTCGCAATACTTCTATATTTGCGAAGTCACACTTTACTTATGCTTCAGAATCTTCATTTGATGGTTTAATTGTCCTATTTCATATTGCTAGGCTGTTAGCAGGATCTGAGTAAATTATATTATTTTTCTATGTATAAATGGAAAAAATGAATTGAGATAAATATCAGGTAAGTTCAATACCGTCGTCGGAAAAAAATAACGGGGGAAATGGTGAGGGATTTCAAGTTTTATGTCTCCATGTGGCAGGTTTTTAATACTCTTTTGCTGATAGTAATACATATTTCTGAAAGTTTCTGTGGGGGGGGGGGGTTGGTCACCCCCCCCTCCCTTGTTTACGGCCTTGGGTAAGTTAAATTTTCGAGTGACTGCATTTAGTTTTCCATAAAGGATTACATGAAAATAATATTTTTAAATAAAAAATAATTGATAATTTGTATTAAAACACAAACGAGAAAACTAAATAATTAGAAACAGCAGTTCATCTTCCATCATTGCTTTCGGTGCATAATGCCCGGGCTGTGCCTGAGCGGTTGTGTCCTACGTTGTGCCACAACAGGATCATTGAGAAACCCATGCCGAGAAGCAACGATGAGCTTGGAAGGTTCAACGATGAGGGAAAAAAATAACGCGTTAGCTATTCTTTACACCAGTATGTCGCAAACTATGGGTCGCGGGATCTATTTTGGTGGATTGCGAAAAGGGCGGGGAAAATTGAACTTTAGTATTTTATAGTAAACTATAGTATTTTATATAGCCTATATTGTTTATCGTTATGTAGTAGAGGGTTGCGGAAAAAAAAAATCTGGGTCAAGGTGGGTCCCAGGACAATAAAGTTTGGGAACCACTGCGTTACACATTAGTACGTGCAGGAACGGCTTTACAGTAAAACTAGGCTATTCTCAATTTCATTACTTTGCGCTCCTTCCTGTCAAAAGTTACATCCCTTCAATAGAATATGCAAGGCACTTTTCCCGTGCTTATTTTTTTCAATGTGCGTACTTTTCCGGAGCGATCTTTTTTACCAACCATTTGGAATTATATTTAAACGTATAATTCAAAATATATTATTTAAACATATATTATTCAAAAGAGCTAAGAATAATTAAATTTCGCACTTACCAAAATAAATCCCGTCTCCATTAAAACTTTTTATGAATTTACTATTCTGTACATTGGGGCCGCTTAATTAGCTTAAAATTTTATATGCGCACGAGGTCCTGAGTTCTGCATAATTTCTAACAAAATTCAAAGCTTTATATAATTTCAAAAGCAAATAAAACTTCCATCAACCATGCATATTACATTTACACAATTTCGGAAAGAAATAAATAAAAATAAATATTTTTTCAGTGGCTTGTCCCATTATATATATATGGATTAAATCTGAATTTATTATCACTTCAAATGCATATCCCTAGTAGCAATAACCCATCGGTCGATGAGAGGCGGATGAGTTAAATCCGAGGAGAAGGAGCAATGGCCGATCACAGCTTTTCATCCAAAAAAGGGGAAATTTCATCGGCAACTGGTACAAAATGTCCGCTCGGGGGGCCATAAAGCCGATCATCATTTCCCGATGACTCAGATGAAATAGCGAAAAGAAACCGATAAACTGTTTAAAATATATTTGTTAATAAAAAATAAACGACTGGCAGCAAAATTTTCAAAAAATGTCCGTTCTGTTTATTATGTTTTTGTTTTTTGTATGCTAGATTTCCGTTTTTCTGAAAAAAAAAGAAAAAAAATTCTTCCTCCCCCGGGCCCGAACCTAGAGCGTACTGATTCCGAGATAAGCGCGCTATCCCTAGACCACCGAATCTTGTCATGTGTAAGGCAAATTGTGAAGTATCGGTAATTTTAGTCTCAGATTGGGACTTTGGGTGAAATTTTGACAAAGTATTCTTCAGCTATTATTAATAATAGTCAAATTATTCGATTGGTAAGAAATTAATTTCACTTTTTACCGATGCATGTAAGTAGCAACAACATTCATAATTAATAATTAAAAAACAATATTGCCAATTGCATAGGAATTTTAGTGTGATTTTTAACTTTCATATTTTATTGATAACTTTTAAAAATAAACTGATTTCTATTCTTGCTATTTACATTAAAGAGGTTTCAAAAGAGTTGCTCATTGTAATGAAGTTTCAGTTTTTCTTATAATGCAGCTGACGCTAAAATAGATTTTCTTTTTTTTAAACACATTTTTTTTAAATTATTTAAATATTACAAACGATTTTTATATAATAAACACTTACATTTTTTTTGTAAATATTTCTTTTCAAATTTAAGTTTTGTGGGAGGGGGCAAGGGGGGGGGCATACCACCCCCTGCCCCCTCCCAACTCCAATACAAGAAATTTGAAGTAAATTATGCGATTAATTCAAGAATTGTTCAAAATTTCTCTTAGATTATGCAAAGGCACATCTAAATTACGCAAATATTTATAGGAATTTGGGTAAAGTGTAAACCACTGGGGACCCCTGCAAGGCCCGATGACTATAGAGCTGCAGTTTCAGATAAGATATTGTTTTTCGATTTCCCATCGGCGAAACTGCTCGTGTAGATCACTTCTATCCATTAATCAAAATTCATCTATTGCAGATAAACAAAAGTGCACTTGCCGATGACTGAATTTGACGAGTCGATGAGTTAACGATGAGTCGATTAACGACCGAGCAGAAAACAAGCAGTCATTGCTACTAGGGATATCACTTAATATGATAATTAATATATGTACTAATATTCTAATATCTAACTAATTGTTATTAATACTATTTTCCCATAAAATAGTAATAAGTTACTAAAAATATGGTCGCAAAATTTCAGCTCATAATTTTGCGAGACTCGCGACAGAAAATTTCTCTGCGATACGAGACGAGACAGCCTTGTTTCTCGTCTCGCACGTCTCTAAAGAAGGTTGAAGTGTATAATTGTTTCCTCGTGTCTAAAGAAGATAATGTTCTCTCACTGTCTGTAAATACCTCATATATCTTATTTAACATATTTGAAATTGCATACTTACTTCTAATACCTGTAATATGACATTAAGGCTGATGTGAAATAAAAATAAAACTTATCCATGTAACAAAAAAAATGTCTCCCTAGAAATATAAAAAACAATTTTTTATTATAATAAAACAATAACATGAAAAAATATAAACAGTTTTGCAAAGTATAGTATAATCATAAGAATAACTGTTTTTTGTTTCACTTGATGTTTAAAACGCAATGCACGAAAATAAATTTGAAATTATGCAATAAAAAACAAGTTAATACGTGTAAACAATCTTCCATAAACGTATAATGGATAAAAAAATTGGTTAGTAACTTTTAAATTATTTTTATTAACACTTTCCAGGACTCGTTTTTCAATGCTTCGCTTTGAGTTCTTCAATCTTCTGGGATAGAGAGGGGGCGTGGCATGGCTTCACTTTCCTAGCACTGCGGAGCGCATCATGGGCACCACCATAAGTTAAACATCCTTGAAGCTGTGTGACGCGCGCGTGCTTTGTTTACCTTTTTGGGTTCCGTAGTTTCGTATTGTACATATTCGGTGTAGTTGTTGTTATGCTCGTTCGTGCCTGTGTATCTTAATGCTTACAAACGTTCTTTGCGTGTATGTAAAACGAATCGTATCGTCTCTCGGTCTACCTGGCATACATGACAAAAGAGTTGGGGAACGAGGATGGGATCTTCCAACATTAATTTTGAATCTTATGATGCGTCTGTGAAAGACTGGTCCAGTTATGTGGAACGTTTAGAATATTACTTCGTTGTTAATGGGATCGAAGATAAAATGAAAGTCCCTGCTATTTTAAGCCTTATGGGAGCAACAACGTATAAATTGTTAAAGAATCTGGCCACTCCGAACATTCCTTCTGAATTGACATAAGGTTAAACCTCCTTGGCTTATGCGGACAATGGCCCTTATTCAGGTAAGGCTCTATTCAGGTGGCTGCAAAGTGGATTCAGATAGAATTTGGAGGCGGAGATACTAAACACGTGACCAAAACAAGCTGCTAAAATCACGTGACCAAACAAGCTGCTAAATCACTCACTATGGCTACTATGCAGATAGATTTAGTAGCTACTAAACCTATTTTTCAGTTACTAACTTAGTAAGTGGGCGGAGATACTAAATGTTCGTAAATCTGGATTCAGATACATTTAGTACTAAATCACGTGACCAACACCAAGGGAAGTCAGGGGAAATGTAGGGATAAGTTAACAGGGAAGCTAACAGACCAATCAGAGCGCTTGTTCCAGGCGTGCGTTTATTTAGTCGGTGATTTAGCAGCTTGTTTGGTCACGTGATTTTAGCAGCTTGTTTTGGTCACGTGTTTAGTATCTCCGCCTCCAAATTCTATCTGAATCCACTTTACTAAATTTAGTAACTAAACAATAGGGTTAGTAGCTACTAAATCTATCTGAATAAGGGCCTATATAAAAGCAAGCCTGGAACAAGCGCTCTGATAGTCTACTAGCTTCCTTGTTAACTTATCTCTACATTTTCCCTGACTTTCCCTTGGTGTTGGAGTTGACGCAAAAATGACGTCATACTTTAACGGCTAAATAAAACTCTCGTTAATTTAGCCGGATAGAGACAGACACAGCAACACGGCACGGATATGCCGATTGCAAAACAAGAGATGTTAGATGTAACCCTAATTTGGTTTGTTAATTATTGTAAGAAACAAAGTAACTTTTTCAAAAATTGGTATGAAAATGGAACAGCTTTACTATGGTCCCTTTTTGGCGATTTTTTGATTTGGTGACAAAATTTTGTCGCCTAGGGTAGACCAGGGTTTGCCGATCAGAGATTCTGACGAAATCCCGATGCAAACCCGGTTTGCCGAAAGTAAACAATGGCGCAAAAGCGCAAGAAATCGGCTTTCTAAAGAGATTAATTTTTTAAATAAATCATTGAAATTAGTTTTTTTAACTTAAAAATTTAGCGATAATGCATTTTTTATCATTTAGACTCTCCGAAAACAGTGCGCAAGCGCAAAACATCGGATTTAGAAAGTGATATTTTTGAGCCAAAATTGATCAAACAACAGCACAAACAATGGAAGGGTGAAGCCATCTGCCTGCGCCATGGCTCGCTAACGCAGTTCCCGGTGTGTGGGACGAGGGCCCTGCTTCACGTGACACTTCATAAAATGCATTGCGAATGTTTACGTCAACAACTATAAAATTGTTAGAGACGTCCACAGTAATTAAAACAAAAATATTTTTATGGGGGGTGGCAGCCCCCCTGTTTCCTTTAAAACCAAACCTTTATGTACATAAATACAATATAACTATAAATATTCGTCATTTTTGATGATCTTTCGTACACCCCTATCTTCTCAGACGTCAGCTTGATGTTATCTAATATCACATCTTGCATGAACTGACGCCGGTCAGCAAGAGTAGCTGAACTAAAGCCAAAATTGTCAGCTAAATACCATGACCTGTATCTAATTGACTTCATAATCCCACAAACCTTTCCATCGTTCACTTTCTGGCATATCCAAATAAATCCATCTGAAAACTTCTTTTTAGGCTCAACCTTCATAACCCCCTCCCCCCAGTTCAAACAAATAAGCTCTTTTCTGAGCATCCCTACCTCCCTCAAAAACTCCAAAAATAGATCTCTATTGTCACACAAACAGCAACAAGCCCTGATACCTCAAAGCAACACTTAAAAGCATAATGTCAGATCAAAATAAAATCAAAATCAAAAAAGAAATACCTGGAAACCTTCAACCGGAATGGACCGCTAGCACCCACACGCACTCGAGCTGAAAAAAATGTAATGGCGGTTCAACCACCCGAACCACGCACACTTAGAAAAACAGGGCTTCAAAAGTTAAATAAAGGAACAAACGCTCGTGAATTCGCCAGTGGAAAACGTTAGCGAATCCGTGACGTTACGGATGGATCCACTGCTCGCCTGAGGTTAGGGTTACCATGCTCTCCGCTCCGGAACATTGGGGTTACCAGAGTAGGTATTTATCTCGCCAAGAAAATCACCAAATATAAAGCGCAGCAAAGGAACTTTACTAAAGCTGTACCATGAAAATTCACAAAAATAGGTATTGAAATTTGCAAAAATACAAAATTTTCACAAAATAGAACCGTAAAAAAAATTACAGATTCGACGTGTGCAAATGCTATTATTATTAAATAAATAATCTAAAACAGAAAACTTACTTTTGATCGAAAAAAATATTTTAACTGAAATGAAATAATTCTCTAAATTTTCTGCAAAACTTACGTACTTTTATTTGTCAGTACACTGAAGCTAAAAATCATTTTTTGCAAAGTTTTTGATTATTGAAATGTACAGGAATTTTTTTTGTTTTGATTAATAAGACTATAATAACTTCTTGTAATAGTAAAAACAGCATAGATTAAAAAAAGGAATATATGCATATATATACTATGGTAAAAAGCAGCGTATAATGCTCAGTTGTGTGTTCATTGTCTTTAATTTATCACAGATAAGCATTATTTCATAAATATATCTATGTTTAAACCGTTACTATAATGAAACCCTCATTAAAAAAAATTAAAATTGAATAGTCCATCAAAAAATGAATGCCTAATTTTATGTGTAGTGGTGGCATGAATATAATTTGGAGCTTTACGATAGGTTATGACTTTACGTTATGCCTTCCAATGCAAAATTCGACTCGATCAGGCCATTTATGCTGTTGATAATGTACCGAATCTGCACTACTGGCCCATAAGCAAAGATGACAAGGATATTTAGTATATCCACCTTGCATTCCCATTAGAAAAACAACAATTTTAAAATCACCGATCACTGGCCATTGGTATTGTGCTTATTTTAATTTCTCTAGTATTATTTTCACACTATCATAGCTGTCTTTCAACAACACAGAATTTGCTGGTGGAAGATAGGTAATGAGTTTCCATTGTGAAGCAAAACTGCTTTTAAGCTTTTTGAAGAGCTATCTATAAAAAGCCGCCAATCAGATGCTACGGATGGTATCCCAATTCCATTGAACAAATCAGTCATGCTGTTACAGTAACAAATGCCGGCTTCTTTCGTGAAAAAACATGAAAAAGTTTTATAGCGCTCTCTTAGATCAGTTATTTTCACATAATCTTCAAGCAAGTTCCGTTGCTTTAGTCATGAACCTAGAATTTCTGCTTTATTCTTGCATAGGTTCAAGTCTCGCACTAAATCATTAAATACACTTGAGCTAATAAAATTTGGCTCAAAACTTTGCGATTTTGTGATGAAATCACTACTATCAGTGTCGATTAATGATGGACTGGATTCTGTTGAACTTTGGAACTCTTGAACTTCAAAGCTATCTAATCCTGAATGTGACGATACAGGCAAATTTTCATCATGAGGTACAGGAAAAGATGTTGAAGGAAGATCAGGATAAAACATTTTATCTGCATTTTCACCAGATCGATGCTTATTTGGATTAACCATACAAAAATAACAATCATGATCGTGATCACTAGGTTCCCACCAAAGCCTTGGCACAGTAAACTTCATGTGTCGATTTTCTCCTTGATACCAGGCTAGAAATAAGAAAATTACAACTAGTGTAATCGAAATTTGCTTGACAATTTTAAAAATCCCAAATTTTGATTTTTTTACCTTCTAATGTATTTTTACAATTAACGCAGAAGTGGGGTAGTCAATTTTCCGAAAATTGTGAAGCCATTCACCTGTACAAATATTGCACAGTTACCAGAGTGAGGCACAAGGAGCCTGCTTCACGCGTCACTCCACGTAAATCCATTATCTCCAAGCGAACTGTATGCCTTCCAGCAATCGGAATAAATGGTCATACCTGACAAAATCCACATCTGAATAACAGAAACAAGTGTTTGAGCCGTTCTATCATGAACAGCCACAAGAAACAACTTCCCGGACCCCCTCTCAACCCCTCCAAAAACCCACTGACCCTCTACACGATGCCCTTTATTAAATTTTCTATGCCCAAACTTTGATTCATCAACCTCTACTATCTTACCGGGCCCCCCTATCTTCTCAGAATGAGTCTCTACAAAATCACACATTGTCTCGTTAATAAACTGTCTAAAATCTGCCATCGTACTGGATGAAAATCCAAAAGAATTAATAATACTAGACGTCATAGCCCCACAAACAGTATTATAAGTAATTAGAAAAATCTCAGATAGGTTAAGCTTTGAGCTTAAAAACTATGAGCCTGCCCTAAGAGACTTAGAGGAAGAACAAAGCGATGCATTTTTTTGCAAACAAAAGAAAATCCATCGGAAGTACTTTTACTCTTCCTCAACCTCATTTCCCCACCGCACTTACTGCAAAACATATCCTTCTTTAATAGCCCGGTCTCCCACAAAAAATCCAGAAACTTCTCTTGATCTACTAACAAATAACTCATTACAGAATTGACATTCGCGATGCCTTTTTTCTCGCATGTGGGCTTCTTGCCAGATAACTTTAGAGTCAAATCTTGCTAAAAAATCCCCTGAAATTTCTCCACTACGTTAGCTACGGGAGGATAAATACTAGCATCAAATTTAGCCGCCATCCTAAAATCCTCAAAAAATAATAAAATCCTAACAATAAATAGAAAAAAAAAGTACGGTACCTTTCTCCAACCTCCTGCGAGCCCAGCAACAATTGAAATGAGAACACGTACGTGTGGGAACTGGATCAGTGGGATCCGGCTCGCTGATTGGCTGGCCAAAAGGGTTTCCATAAATTCCTTCCGTTAAATATCTCCAAACCTTGGTGATTGGGTTGCCACAAAAAGCCAGTTATTGCCATGTTTGGCGACAAAATTGTAGGATGTATACCAAAGCTTAGCCGGGATGAATTTAGTCCACAGGGAGTATTGTGGAATGGGTTATGATCTCTTTGAATTCTGTTTCTTACTCGCAAATGAGAACAATATATATTGATGCTCATACATGGTTTTTATATTCTCCCCCCCCCCCATTTTTTATATAAATAAATCAACAATCGAAATTAGTACTGCTAATTTTCATGCTGAATTTCAGTGAGGTAATTACGGCATGAAAATTTTGTCTAGGTATTTTATTTGTTCAGGCCTAGGCCTAGGGCTCCAACATTTAGGGTGCCCAAAAAAACTAAAAACACTATTCAAGTTTTCTTCATTTTTCCTCCTCCTTTTTTTTTTTTTTTTTTTTTTTTTTTTAGATGGCATATTTTTATATATCCTTTCAAATTTTTTTAAACAAATTGCTAATCTACTAGATGCAGGGGCGTAGCTAGAAATTTTTCATGGGGGGGTTACGACTACTACAACTCATATATATGTAAACGTGTGTGTGATAATGTAGTGAAGAATATACATTTTGTATGGCAAAAAATTTCTCATGGGGGGGGGTTATGACCCCCCTAACTCCCCCCTTGGCTACACCTCTGACTAGATGGCATTTATAACCGAAGGGGTTGAAAAAAGTTATATAAATTCTTAGTTATTTTATGTACAGCTTGAATTTGTTCATTAAATTCATCATGAAAGATAATAGATGATTGCCATTTTGGGAGAAATAAAAAGCCAAAACTTTTGACTGCAGGGCATTTACAGTAATTGACCTTTGCAAATTTCATGCTACCTACATCAGTGTCTGGGCGGCCATAGTCCAAGTTGTGCCTATAGTCAAGAATTTTTTTAATTAGGCCCTAGGACCCAGTACAGCACGGATTCCTATAACAAAATATCTACCGTGTTATGGGGGTCTACTATAGTGTGAAGTTTAAATTTTTATGTATCAATGAACATGCAAGAAACAAACAATGTATAGCTCGGTAACATTTTATCTGATCCAATCTTTGGTTTTTGTCTGTTGAAATTCTTTTTTACGAATAAGCCTTATTAAGGGCTGAATGCTTCGTAAAAAATGCGAGTATAGGGGCTAGTTTATTAAATAAGTTATTTATGAGAGAGACGTGTGCTTTAATGCAGATGCTTTTATCTTATGATTTTTACTGAATTAATTTGAGTATGATGCAATAATATTCATTTTAAAATTTGGGAGGATTGAATTTATACTAATTTAATTAATATTTTTAGTTCTTCAAGTATCCAACCTGTTTGTCTTATGTAACTCAGGTAGAAAATTAAGACTCAAGTTTGTTTTTATTTGTTGTAGTGATTTATATGTATGTATACAGGAAGAAGTAAACGACAAGAGAGTTTTATTTTATTTAATTTCACATAATAAAGTCATAATAGCAACAACAGATTTGGGCTTTTGCTGGCAATTAATGCCTGACACCTGGAAGCTTCATTTGTAACAATAATTGATCAAGGTTTTTTTTTTTTTTTAATCCAGGTGCTAGTCCCTTCCCTGATCTAAGTTACAAAATCACAAGCCATTGTGAAAAATCTAAATCTAGCCCAACTTTGCCAGTTTTCTGTGCTCTTTGGTGTTGACAACCTCTGCACTTTCTTTTTCATTTGACTTTTCGCAAATGAAATGCATCCTAGTAAGTAGGTAAAAATTAATTATGTATTTGTATGGTGAACTGCTTTTCGTGTTCGAAGCAGCCTACAAAGGGGATCTCCCATTTTCTTTCTAAGTTATCCAAGATTTTGTGCAGGAAGTCCCTCTTCTGTTTGGAGAGCTGTTTCAAGTACCTTGATCAGTTTAAACAGCTCATATGAGGGTTTTTTTAAGTGGCCACAGCTCATCAATGCAATAAGTACTCAACCGTAGTGTCTTGAGAAGGCAGAAGACATTTTTCGCAATCTTCACATTTTGTGAATCTTCTCTTCCTGTGAGCTACTAGCCTGCCACAAAACCTACAACACAATCTGATGTTTCAGAATGGATGTGACTGTGGTCAGATGAAAATGAAGCAACGTCAAAGTAGCAAGCAGCATTGTCCAGAATGCTGTCTAGCCTCTCAATCACGGCTGTTTTTGGGGACTCTTCGGCAATGTCTTTGAGACTCAGCAATGATTCCAAACATTTTTTGCAATCTTCACATTTTGTGAAGCTTCTCGTCCTGCGAGCTACATAGCCTGCCACAAAACCTACAACAGAATCTTATGTTTCAGAATGGATGTAACTGTGGTCAGATGTAAATGAAGCAATGTCAAAGTAGCAAGCAGCATTGTCCAGAATGCTGTCTAGCCTCTCAATCACGGTTGTTTTGGGGGACTCTTTGGCAATGTCTTTAAGACTCAGCAATGATTCCAAACTCTCACTGCCATCCATATTACTCCCTTTGGGAGGTTTTATCAGAGAGGCCACAAGTCTAAAGACTTGTAGGAAGATTGTGGGATCAGGGTGGTCATTGGAGCCACAAGCATTTCTCATCATTCCAAAAAATCGCTGTAATAATAATAATAATAAATTATTTTAACATGTTATAGAAACATATATGCATGTACAGAACAATTCATAACAGAGCTATTTGCATCAGTGTAGGCAAGGGGGAGCAGCTGTCTTCCCAAATGAGGCATTGCCAGGTTATGAGAGCAATTTGGAAACTACATATTTAAACCAGAGAATTAGATTCTGTCTCCCCCACTGCAAATCCTGGCAATGCCCATGACTATTTTTTGACTGTATCAATAACGTACATATACAAGATAAAAAAATAAAATTTAACTTGGTTTTATTAGAAGAAAAATTCTCATCATTTTGCTCTAATGTTATTTATCCATAAGCAGACATCTTCAACTTGGGCTGCAAGTGTGATTGAACATGCAGCTCTACTTCTGATTTACAAATTATAAAACTACAAGTGGTTTACTTACTTCTAATGAATCCTGATTTACTCTTGCAGTCATGAGGTAACCGTAGGTAGACTTTTCAACCAAAAAGTCTAAAAGCTCTTAAGTAGCCTTTACAGTCACTTTCAAACCAAGGCAGGTGCTACCTGACATAAATTTATCATCAATTTCTTTGACAACTTTTTCCCGTCTCACAACATACTCAAGGAAATTTTTCAGTACCTGAACAAGTAGAAGTGAGAAAAGATATTTTATATAATATATAAAATTTTCTAGAATGATAAAATTATCACTTTCAAAAATGTTAAAATAAATAATTGGAGTGTACAATTAAATATACTTTGATACTTAGAAATGCAGAATTTTTATATTTGTATCATGTTACTTACTTTGTGTGACTCACTGTCATGCTTAAGAGAGTTATGGGGATATCTACCATTCATAATGTCAATGAATATTAAACATTTTAATAAAGTGGATGCACCCATCACTATCTTTCAGTTTTGGATGGTTGTTTTGTAGCATTTCCATAGCTGATGCTACTAAGCCACTGAAAAACTGTGTTAAAATAATTCAAATTAGTTTAACTAAAACTTGGATAAATCAATAATTTTACTAATTAAAAATTAAAGAAAGGACCACAAACCTGAAAAGCCATTGCTACATTCATCTTCTAAAAATACCTTGGCTTTATGTGATCTGCAGTCAGTCTAGGGCACATCTTCAAGCTATAAGTATTGGGGTTATCAACTTCAAGAATTGATTTCCAATACTCTAACTTTATAGGACCATCGGGACACTAGATCAAAGTTTAAGAAAATGTTCAGGCACTAAACTAATAAATAAAGTTCAAAAACAAAATTTCTAAAATGACCATAGTATAGCAATTTTCCTCAACTTTTTAAAATCTTACTACCTTAAACAATCAACATACTTCAATATAAATGAAACAGATTGACTAATTCTTCAAAACAATTTTAAAATAATTAAAACCTTGTTCATATACAATGATAAAAATTGCACACATGAAAAACTTACCATCATGTACTTCTTTTCAGTCACTGCATTTCTAATATTTTTTACTTAGTGAGGCCAGTCAGAAAAAAAACACAGCCTCCTGCTGTGAGCACAACTCACAGTTTCTGGTGTTATGGAAAAGTGTGACCTAATGTTTCGGTTCCATGCAGCTCCATCCGTGACTACACCATCAACAAAAAATCCTGATTTTTCCAGAAGTATAACACCTTCAATTATCAGATGTTGAAGTACACTTCCTTTAAAAAAAACCCCACAGTTTTACTGTTTGGTTACTGCAAAAACAAAAATCATCCCTGTGCTTTGATCCTCCATACAGATGTCTGGATAACAAGTATGAAGTTATAGAGGCAGGGTACATTTTGATGAATATGAATTATATTATTAATAAGAGGAGAGCATGAGGAAAACTTTTCTCTTCAGCTACTGAAAGGGGATATGGGCAATAGGATTTTCTGTGGGATAAAATTATCTGTATGAAAAGTAAAAATAACAATTTGTATTACTTTGCTGAGAACAAGAGGCTGACTGACTGACTGATAGTACACTTTTCGGAGTGCCTAGGGCCTTGGGGCCGAACCTCCAGTACGACGAGAGCTTCTTTATCGAAATGGCTCAATGTGTTGTAGGGCAGAGCGGTGGATGAACCACCGAGGGGACGGGGTAAAAGAGAATACCCCCTATTTTTTTTTATTTTATCAGGTCAAGCCAGGATGGGCAGATTTACCGCACAAACATCAGAGGCCGGGATGGGGCAGACAGAAGGCGTGGGAAAAAAGCAGCAGTAGGAAGTAGAGGTGGAATATCGACCTGCCCTCCCCCCTTAAAAAGGGCTTCGCCGGGCAGGTTGCTCGATATGTAAGTGAGATTTAGGGCGAGAGAGTCCGGGAGGAGGCGACCTGACTTCCCCTCCCCCACTAGGGGGGATCTTCCATCAGGTTGCTCGCCATGGACGGGGACAGATGGGGCTCAAACCGCGAGGGCGTGCAGGACAGCCTTGGGTCTGCGTCGGAACGCAGGGTCCGAAGGCTCATAGTCAGGAAGTTCAGCAATTACGTCATTAGGTAAATTGCGCAGGTTATTAAAAAACCTTTTGGCAAGTCTCAGGAGGAAGTGTCTAAGGGGTTTCATCCTCAAGTCCTTCAAGATGATGTTGTTGGCTAACAGAGGGTGTCCGAATCTTATAGTTCTTAGTAGAGCGCTTTCTTTGGCGCAGAGGAGGTTAAGGTTAGTTTTTGCAGTGAATGCCACGCAATGGGGCATATGAGCGCCTTGTATAGGAGCACCTTATTTCTTGTTGAAATTTTTCTGGAAAGGATGAGCGGGCGGATGCTGTTGAATGCACCCACCATCTTCCCTCTGGTCTTCTGGATGTGTTGTCTGAAGGTGAGGTTCTTGTCCAGTTCAACACCCAGGTAAGTTGCGCTGTCCGACCAATTGATGGTGATGTCGTCTACAATGATTCTGGAAGGCGGGAGCTTCCTCCCCACCGAGATGGCCTTGCATTTGTTTGCGTTTAACTTAATCTTCCAGTTTTTCATCCACTCGGCGATTTTGTCTATGTGCGATTGGAGGAACAAGAGGCTGTGCAATGTTTTAGGAAATGGGACTTGCAGAAAGCAGGTGCTATTTAATGTTATTAATTTCTCTATCACAAAGCATACTCAAAATTAATAGTATATTATAAAATTCAATTCACACACACACACACACACAGCAGCACAGAAAGTGGGGGGAGGAAGGTAAAAATCTATTATATAATATACAATTATTTTTAAAGAGTAAGGAAAAGAAAAACTTATTTTCCCTCAGTAGTTTTAAATCCATTTTGTATAAAGATGTCCCATACCATCCGCTAGCATAGACTATAAATGTCAAGGCGAAAATTCCCTAGTTGCTGGTTTTGCTTATTACTTTGGGTTATTAATATTTTTATTGCATCTTAGTTCTCGTGTTACACTTTTTATTCATTATTTTAATAATAAATATTCTAAACAATTATTATGATAAGGATATGAAAATGTTGTGTAGGTGATTGAATTTGAACATTCAAATACAAAAGTAGCAAACTTTATAGGTTACTAGATGCTGCTCCTTTACCAAGCAAGCTAAAGCTTGGATCCACTTCCCTCTAAATGGTTGGAACAACATGACTAATGCATGGTCCCCTCAGATTTTTTATTTTCTGGTGTATGATCACCCAGGTTAGTAAATCCTGTTATTTGCAACATTTTTCTATCAAAAGAAAGCGAGGGAGACAGCTTCATCTCATTCAGAAGTAATACTCCTGTTAAAGAAAACAATTGGTTATAAAATATGTGATAATTTACACACACACACACATGTATATATATATAACTAATAAGTAAAACACAATATATACTGCAAATAAGACATACCTCGCATTAAAAAGATAACAGCTAGAAGCAAGAATTAGAAACCACAATTTGAAAAAATAATAATAATAAAAAATAATAAAAGCTGAGCCAAATAAAGTGCAAAAATTAATGTGAAAATAGAATGGAATGGAAATTATAACCACTGTCACCATCATCAGGAGCCATGAACAGTGGATTATAATTAAAAGCAAACAAAATAGTAGGGTTTCAGTTGTGTGGCCAGGGCCGTAGCTAGACGAAAAGTACAAAGGGCACTTAAACTTCTGCTGAGGGTGCCCACACACACATATTTAATTTACAAAACAAACAGCAGAAATAAGAACTGGACTGATTTATACTCTTTAAATAAACATGCGAAATTAATGAATAATGCCATTTTGCATTGTACTAACTTTTTTCTATTATATATAATATATATTGACTATTAATATATTGCTGTTTTAATCGTATGTATATGTGTGTGTGTGTGTATGTATAATATGTGTGTATATAGTTTAAAAATAATAATAAATAAATAAATAAATAAAAAGAATACAATCTGTTATACAGGGTGTCTATAAATGATGGACCCGATTTTAAAAAATCATATTTTCAAAAGTTCTCGACGGAATAAAATAATTAATGCGTAAAAATAACGAGAAAAGCTCGAAGTTTTTTTTATTACTAACAGATAGTATTTTTTACCTTATAAATGTTCAATATGTGACCCTTTTGTCACACGGCATACGTCCAATCGATAATCTAGTTCATTCCACACATTTTGTAACATGTTTCTGGTAATGGTTTGTAATGCTGCAGAAATGCGTTGTTTCAATTCTGGGAGTGTGTTCGGCATTGGCTGTACGAAAACACGGTCTTTGACGTAACCCCATAGAAAGAAATCGCATGGGGTTAGGTCAGGAGATCTTGGTGGCCATGTTAATAACGTTAAATCATCGTCACACGCACGGCCTATCCATCTTTGTGGAAGCACATTGTTTAAGTAACTACGAACCGTCAAAGACCAATGAGGAGGTGCTCCATCTTGTTGGAAGATAAAATCTGGACTGTCCTCAAGCAGTTGTGGAAATAACCAAATTTCCAGCATGTCGAGATAATTGTCACCTGTGACAGTTTTTTCACCGAAGAAAAAAGGCCCATAAATTTTTTCACACGACATTGCACAGAAAACGTTTACTTTGGGTGAATCTCTCATAAACTGTTGAAATTGATGAGGATTTTCACTTCCCCACACTCTGACATTGTGACGATTAACATGTCCTGATAAATGGAATGTCGATTCATCTGAAAATACCAATTTTTTGCCAAAATTAGGATTTTGTAATTCCATTAGCATGCGTTCACAAAAGTCTAATCGACGCACTTTATCATTCTCTGTTATTTGTTGCAGCAACTGTAAACGATACGGTTTAAACTGTAATTTTGTACGCAAAACTTTCCATACCGTTTGATGTGGCATTCCTAATTCTAGGCCGGCAACTCTCGTCGACTTCCGCGGGCTGCGAACAAAACTCTCCCTCACCTTCTCCACTGCGTCGTTCGAAAGGCTTGGCCGGCCGCTGCTTTTCTTTTTGCACAAGCAACCTGTTTCTTTAAACTGCTTATACCATCGCAAAATGCTTTTCTTAGTTGGTGATTCTTTACCGTATTGAATTCTAAAAGCACGTTGGACAGTAGTAGTCGAAAAAACCCTTGCGTACTCCAACACACAAAAACTCTTCTCACTCGCTGTCGCCATTTTGGGCTTCTTACTGTCAGCGATCGTAAATGTGCTGCCATCTGTTAGTAATAAAAAAAACTTCGAGCTTTTCTCGTTATTTTTACGCATTAATTATTTTATTCCGTCGAGAACTTTTGAAAATATGATTTTTTAAAATCGGGTCCATCATTTATAGACACCCTGTATAATTCTATGAATATTCAAGGTTACACTGGCGAATCAAGTTAGCTTCGAAACAAGTGAATTGTCTTGTGTCAAACTTTTTTTACAATTCTTGTTAATGAGAAATCGAAGTTAGAAAACTGGGTGGAGTATTTCAAAAGGACACATAGCCATTTTATTTATTTTTATTTAAGTAAAAATTACATATGCTGGAATAATAATAAAATATGTCAATCTTCAAAATTTTATAAATGCGTGTTTAAAAAAAAAAAAAGCGTTAAAAAGCCAACTCTCCAAGAGAAGAAACATCTCAATAGATAAATGAAAACCTTACATATACATATAATCGGGTAGAAATATCTTTTTTGTCTCTTCTAAAACTTTAACTAAATGTTTGAAAAACTGTGCATTATTTGTTGAATAAATCAAATTTTAAATTTTTTTAACATCTTACATGATTTTTTTTAATATGATACCTTATAGTAATTTTTTCACAGTAAAACACTACATATATTGATTGTTAATATATTGCTGTTTTAATCGTATGTATATGTGTGTATGTTCTTTACTGTGAAAAAAATACTACTTCGTCAAATACAAACAATACGGTGCAAATATTATTATACATGATTACTAAAATGTGTTTAATATCAGGGATTCAGGTAACTTATTAAACGTCATAATTACTGGGCTAAATAGGCAGGGAGCAATTTTTTTTTTTAAACCACAAAACTATAGATTTTAGAATCTGTGGGTAAACATTTATTTTTAAATAAAACGTAAGACTAGACATGAAGAAGGGAAACATCAGAACTACTTTATTTAATAACTTAAAATTATTTTCGGGATACTGGATGAAAGCTGAATACCGCTCAGGGGGAAAACCTTCTTTAGGTTTTTACAGGTGTCGCAATCCCGGGGCCCCAGCGATCTTTCGCTCTTCTGTGTTCTACCCTTCTCTCCTCTTAGCTGTCTCCTTCCTTTTCCCCCTCAGTGTAGTTTCTTCTTTGGAGGTGAGGGCCCGCCTTCAGAAGCTGCGGTCACTCTGTACCGTCAGCTTCTATTGGCGGAAAACTACCCACGTGTTTGCCGTACGTGGAGACCCGTGTCCCCAGAAATGGGGAACCTGGTAATTGAGGGGTGTTCCCGTAGGGGAAATCATCTGAATGGCATTTCCATTGGGACGGGATCAACCTCAACACATTACTTTGGCCTCGGCTTCGGGTAAACGGGAGGTACACAGCGTTCCCCTGTGTATCAATCGGCTGGTGGTACTGACTTGTTCAACTGCTAGGGATCAAGCAATCGGTCTTCTGCTGGGCACGTCGTTAAGGGTGGACGCTGCTTACAGGGATGTACTGTGCGCGTATAGGCCCGGCTAGCACTGGTGCAAGTATAAGCATCCCCTTGTTGGGCTCCGTGGTTGGTGGTGCGGCCGGGTCTGAACACCTTTTTTCCAACATGGCTTCGAAATTTTCTTCTCCTCCCAATCCACCATCTGACACAAATGTTCTGCTTTCAATAAACAAAGGAAACATGGATTCGCAATTTATTAATACAAATGCTCGATTCTTCATCATTCACATTGTTGAAGGTAACTTCCATGAAATATCACCATTCCTTATACACAAATGTATCGCATCCAATGTAGGTGAAGTTAAAAAAGTCAAAAAATTAAGATCTGGAGACCTCCTGGTAGAAGTATCAAACAATAGACAAGCCTCAAAAATAATGAAAATAAAGAACTTTGGAATAAAATCTGTCACAGTGTCACCCCATACATCCTTAAACACATCCAAAGGAGTCATATCAGAACCCGAACTTTTACACTGCTCTGAAGCTGAAATACTAGAAAACCTGAGAGACGAAGGCGTATGCGCTGTCCGTCGAATCTCTATTCATCGCAATAGCCAACGTATTAACACCAAACACATAGTCTTAACTTTCCAGTCTCCCACAATTCCGTCCCATATCAAAGCCGGCTATCTATTATGTCCTGTTAGACCATACGTATCAAATCCAATCCGTTGCTTCCAGTGTCAAAGGTTCGGCCATACTAAAACCTCCTGTCGTGCCCAACCTGTATGTGCCCGTTGCGGTACATCTGGCCATGACAGGGACACCTGCAGTGCACCATTAAAATGTGTTAATTGCAAAGAGGACCACCCCTCATATTCAAAATCATGCCCAAAGTGGGTCCTTGAAAAAGAAATCCAGTCAATACGTGCCACACAAAGACTTTCATACCCTGAAGCACGTAAAATAATAGAAGCTCGCACACCAAAACCAGGCCTATCCTACTCTGCTGCAGTAAAATCTACCAAATCAATAGCCACTCAAACCGATCCACAAACAAGTACTTCCTTTACCAACACCTCAATCAGTAAACAAACAGCACCCAAACAAAATAAACCTTGCTCTATATCCCAGAAAAATCCTCCAAAGAAAAAGATACCAAGCAATAGCTCCACTCAAGTTAGACCACTGCTCAGCAAAACAGCTTCCTACAAACTAAAATACAATAAATCTAGCATGAAAAAAGTACCTCCGCAACCACAAATTGATGACTCCATTTTAAACCTAGCCCCCTCAGAATCCGACATAAGTGATGAAGAATCAATGGATCAAGAAGAAACTAAACCTCCAGATATCTCTGCAGGGATTACAACTAAGAAGCCGCACAATGCCCCTAACATAACCTAGTTATGGCATTGTTGCTGTCATGGAACTGCCACGGTTTTCAGAACAAAAACGACGACCTCAAAACACTTCTCTACAATCACAATCCCGCCTGCCTTGCTCTTCAGGAAACATACCTCAAATCTAATAAGCAAGCTCAAATTCACAATTATACCATCCTTAGAAAGGACTATGAGCTAGGGGAAAGGGCCTCCGGCGGAGTCGCCCTCCTAATAAATAATCAACATCCTTATCATATACTCAATCTCAACACAACTTTGCAGGCTGTAGCCATTAGAATCCATCTCAAGCATCTCACTACAATCTGCAATATTTACCTACCACCTAATGAAACAATTAGACAAACACTGCTCAATAGCCTGGTCCAGCAACTTCCTTCTCCTTTCATACTCCTCGGGGACATGAATGCCCATAGTCCTTTGTGGGGCAGTAAAGATACTAACAATAGAGGGCAACAGATTGAACAACTAATCACAGATTTTTCCTTATGTCTTATGAATAATGGCGACAACACTTACTTTCACATTCCAAAATCCTTCCATGCCATAGATATTGCACTCTGCTCTCCCTCCATCATGCCCTTGTACAATTTCTCTGTTTCTAGTGACCTTCACAATAGCGATCATTTTCCAATAATTCTCTCACCTTTATATCAGAACCCTAGCCATAACCTTACCAGTTCCTATTATATACAAGAAAAAGCAGATTGGGACACCTTCACTGAGCTGTCCGTGATATCATCTGAAGATGTTGAAGGTACAATTGATGAGGTAGTCAAAAAAATAACTTATACAATAATTAAAGCAGCGGATGCGACAATTCCAAAACGGAGCAACATGCTGCGCAAAAACAAAAAATCGTGGTGGAATGAGGAATGTTCCATTGCCAAAAAACAGCAACAGAAAGCGTGGGGTATCTTTCGTCGGTACCCTACTACTGAAAACCTCCTTCTTTATAAAAAAGCGAGAGCATGCGCAAAAAAAATAAGTCGACACGCACAAAAAGAATCATGGACTAAATATGTCTCGACCATCACCACTTCCACTTCTAGTAAGGAGCTATGGGGAAAAATTAAAAGAACCATGGGGATCTATAATAACCATTCTATATCCTGCCTCTCGGTCAATAACCACACCATATCTGACACAAAAGAGATCGCTGACACTATTGCTCAATCTCTGGCTTTCACATAGAGCAGCACGTCCTATTCGAACACCTTCCTTCCATATAAACAACAGTCTGAATGACATAAATTAAACTTTAATACCTCCTCCCGCTTACCTTACAATAAAATGTTTACTATCAAAGAACTCCTGAAATACTTAAAGCAGTCCTTAAATACATCCCCTGGTCCAAATGGCATCACCTATGAAATGTTAAAGCACCTATCCTACCACTCTTTACTTAATCTTCTGCATATATACAATAGAATCTGGAATGAGCATGCATTTCCTTCTGCTTGGAGGAATGCTATGGTCATCCCCTTTCCTAAACCTGGAAAAGATACATCTGATCCCAACAATTACCGCCCCATAGCCCTTACAAGTTGCCTGTGCAAACTGATGGAAAAAATGGTTAATGCTCGTCTAGTTTATATATTAGAAACTCAGGGCCATATACACCCTTTTCAGAGTGGCTTCCGTAAAGGCAGGTCCACTATTGATAATATCATACATTTAGAGTCCCATATTCGCCATGCCTTCCTGAAAAGAAACCATTTAGTTACTATCTTTTTTGATATAGAAAAAGCGTACGATCGGACATGGAGATACGGTATCCTCTGAGACCTCCATAATCTAGATTTTCGTGGCAACCTCCCGCTTTTTATACAGAACTTCCTTTCACTCCGTAATTTTAAGGTACGGATAAATAATACCCTGTCTAGTAACTTAGTGCAAGAAGAGGGAGTACCCCAAGGTTCTGTCCTTAGCGTCACCCTCTTCTCCCTTAAGATTAATGATATACTGAATCAGCTCCCTACGACCGTACATGGAAGCTTATACGTGGATGATCTCCAAGTATCCTGTCAGGGCAAGGATATGCGCTTTGTTGAACGCCAACTTCAGACTACCATCAACCGTATCCTTAAGTGGTGTAGCATAAATGGTTACAACATATCTAGAAATAAGACTACATCTATCCACTTTTGCAGGAAGCGTGGTATGCATCTAGATCCAGAGCTTTACTTAGGCCAATCAAAAATAGAAGTCCATGATTCTGCCAAGTTTTTAGGAATATACTTTGACAAAAAATTCACTTTTGCTAAACATATTTCTTATCTTCGCAGCAAATGCGAAAGGAATTTGAATATTTTAAAGGTGCTTTCCAATACCTTGTGGGGGGCCGAACGCTGCACGATGTTACGTATTTATCGAGCAGTTATTCGGTCCAAAATGGACTATGCCTGCAGCACTTATGGGTCTGCCAGCACCTCAATTTTAAAAAGACTAGACACTGTGCATCATACCGCATTACGTATATGTTCTGGAGCTTTTAGAACTTCACCTATTCAGAGTCTTTACACCATTTGTCATGAGCCATCGCTCGTTCACTCTCGCCATCAGATTTCCCTTAACACATTTTTCCGGATACTTTCTCATCCTTCACACCCTTTAAGACGCCAATTTTCAGATACTCACTTGGATCGCCTTTATCAGAACCGCCCATCTTGCACTCCCCATTTCGGACTCGGAAATCGCCGGAGCCTTAGTGGTACTTGCTTAGAGGATATTAAAGTCTCATCTTCCTCTCCTTTTGAAACTCCTCCCTGGGATGCCTCAAACATTACTTACTTACAACCATTCAAGGGCTTTTCGAAACAAAACACAGATCCTCAAATATATCAACAACTATTCCATGACCATGAAGCCAAGTACTATAACTATGAAAATCTCTATACTGATGGTTCAAAGTCTGAGGGCCATGTTGGCTTTGCCTATACAAATTGTTCTTTCGCATGCAGCTACACTCTCCCTACCTTTTGCTCTATATTCACTGCCGAACTTCTTGCTGTTTATGAAAGCCTCAGGTTCATCTCTACTTCCGACATTCATACAGATTCCTTAAGCGTTCTAGAAAACCTCCATTCTGGCTCTTCTTCTAATAGTTATATCAGTAAAGTCCTACATATACATAGACAACTTACCAATAAAGGCTATGATATTCTGTACTGCTGGGTTCCGAGCCACATCGGGATTCAGGGCAATGAGGAAGCAGGGATAAGGACTCTTCCTTATCCCTGCCCTTTGCCTTACAAAGATATAAAATTCGGGATTTCCAATCTAATCAGAGACAATTGGATCAGTGAATGGAGATGTGCAACAGAAAATAAACTCCGTAATATACACCCCACTCTTACCTGCTGGCCCTCTCATCCTAACCGAAGACACGATGTCATTTTGACCCGTCTCCGAATCGGTCATACCAGGCTTACCCATAGGCACCTACTCCTGGGTGAACCTGCTCCGGAGTGCCCCCAATGTCATACTCATCTCACCATTCTTCATGTTTTAACCTCTTGCACAGCTTTGAATAATTTTTACCAGACCTATTTTAACTGCTCTCATCCCAGACTTGACAACTTATTGGGTGAAACCCCACACCATAATTTGTTTTTGTTTCTTCAACACATTGGTATTCTCTTCTCAGTGTGAAGCATATGCTGTTATCTGACTGGTATCTGGATGGGGAGCCCCCATCCAGACGTCTCACTTACTTTTACCTACCTTTTAGTCCTTGGCAGTTTGCTTTTTAACTTTTTAGATCTTTCAAATTTTTAGCATTTACCGGTTTTATGCTCCTTTTTACTTGTAAGCCTTTACCTACTTTACCTAATTTTATACATAGTCTGGCGCAGTATGTCCTGTTTGGACCTTGTGCCAATAAAAATCAACCAACTAACCAACCAACCGAAAGCCGAATAGATTAACTTTTGAATGATTAAAATTTATAAATTCAGGTACAATCGCTCAAAAATTGTTATCAATTTACTACATTATATACAGTGTTATTAATTAAAAATAAATTCTATTATATTTAAAAACTTGATAAATTATATTATAATTGTAGTTATAATTTTATTTTGAAAAAATATTTATTTTTTACCGGGAATATTGATAAATAAAAATTAATAATTAAAGAACTTTTAAACATTTAAAGCTTCCAGTTCTAAAAAAAAAAAAACTTGCAATTAAATTAAAAAAAAAAAATCGATATACAGTAGAACCTCGATTTATCGTTTTTCAAGGGGTGCTTAATAAAAGACGATGCATGCGGTAAAACGACAAATGCGGGTTAAAGTCAAAATACGAAGAAAACAGTATTTATGAATACATACAATGTATACAATATGCCAAAAATACTAAATTTGTTACCAAACTGTAAATGAAACAATTGAAGTTGTGTAGAAATTAAGTGATACTTATTTTTAAAAAATCAGTAGTTTTACACTGAGTTTTTCATTAATCTTTTAATTAAATAAAATTTTCAAGATTTACAGTATTTTTTATGTGTATTCATGTTATTGTCTTTTTATGTGTATGTAAAAGTCATACAATTTCAAATACCGTCATTGCGTAGGACAAAACTAGGCATTAGTTTTGGCTCAGTCTCATCGACATGAATATTATTCTCAGCATCTTCCATTATTTTCATTTTTGCATCATATTTCTCCCATTCTTAGGATACCACACGTTGCTACTTCTAAATCAATGGAAATATAATCGCTACATTTCACACCATACACATCCCTGCTGGATGTAAGAACTCTTCATCTATACCATCATCAACTCAAGATATCATACCAGTAAGTAATTAAATTTGTAGGTCATATTGATCCATTTGACCTTCAATTTCATTTTGGTCAGAAGAAACATTTTACAACGATGAATGCGGGAAAGCGAATTTTTGACGAACGATACATGTGGGTTCTGTTAACGTTATTTGAATACAGTTTGTGCAGGGACCATAGAAATAAAATGATCAATACGGGAAAACGATGATTGCGGGAACGATAGATTGGGGTTCCACTGTATATATAATTATTTCAATATCGCGAGTCATAGCGAGAAATTTTTCATGGGGGGGGGGGGGGTTATGACTATTGCAACTCATATATGCATACATGTGTGTGTTAAGGGAGTGAAGACTATACATTTTGTATGGCAAAAAATTCCTCATGGGGGGGGGGGGCCCTGATTTCAATACTTTTAAACTTAATACATATATACTATTTATTTTTCATTAACTGAAAATAACCATACACATATATAGTTCTCGCTGTACACATATATTATAGATCTGGTATACAAAGAACATCAGTTATAGTATACGTATTAGGAAATTTTACTTTAATAGGAAACACACATCATTAAAAATCTTGATTATTTTAAATAGTAGAAAGCAGATCATTTCAGAATGTAGCATAGCATTACATGTAGAAAAAGTAAAACTGTCCCTTAAAATCAAATTTTAGAATACTTACTAGACGTGCTTATCCATAATTCAGGAAATTAAGTGTTTAAAAATCACAGAACAGTATTTAAGTGCACTTGTAACATTTGGAAAAGAGAAATATTTACAACTTGAACACTTTTTGATCCTTTTTCTTAAAAACAGAATGTACACATATTTCCCCCTTTTTGTTTATAAACTTAATCGGTACATAGTTTTACAGTAATGCAATAAATGATACCCATAAAATTAAACTGCCATATAAAAATTGCTGGTCATAGTCACTGCAAAATTTATCACATAACAGCAGAAAAATTTACAAATCTGAAAACAAATTCCTATTAAAAACATAGCATCCTTAACATTTAAATCTACATATAATTTTACTAAAAAATATAATATAGTTGATGATTTCCATGAATAACAGATCTAAGTATCTTGATTAATTAAAAAAACTATATTACTTTTGATCAAATTAATTAATTCTTTGAAAAAAAATTTGAAAAAAAAAAAAAATTTCCCTCCCCCCTCCACCAAAAAAATAACAATAAATAATAATAATAAGAAGGATCATATAACGAAAAATATACAAAAGACAAGATTTAAAATTTATGACGTAGCTATAATTATTACAAATATAAATTATTATTAACAGAAGTTAAACACTTTTAGTACTGTTGCAAACGCCTGCACTTTTCATTGAAATGTTTCAAAAATGTATTCAAATCTATATTTTTGTGCGCTGCTTTTCAAATACTAAATGTTTTAAATTTGAAAGTCTAGTGTGACACATAGATTGTCTTTGTGGTGTATTCAGTCTTGTAAGTGCAGAAAATGTTGACTCGCACAATGCTGTACTACTCCAAAAGTTCTCACTGAGGCAAGTAATTTGTATGAGTCCAAAAAAGTAACTTTTTATTTGCTTATTTTAGCAGACTTATCCGTAGTCAGCACTTCGTTGTTTTTAAAGAAGTTTTTGACTACGATTATTTCTTCGGGTGAGGGGATTTTAATCCCTAATGTTTTTAAATATTTAACGTCGTCTCCAGTGGCAGATTTAAGGAGAGCGGGGTCCTAGGCGTCAAATATATGCTGGGCCTGATTCCTTATTTCATATCCCTTACTGAAATTTTATGAATAAATTCTCTTTTGCCCAGCAACCCCCCCCTCCCTCAAATTTTATACACAAATTGACCAAGTTATTAGTTTCATAAACAAATTAAGAAAAGTTTCCAATATAAGTAAAATTTATTTGAAAATATCGGTACTTAAAAAATAATTTACAAAATGCTCATTTCCTCATCTTGGTTACCATGGACTGTAGTTTTGCTGTGAACTTAATTTTCGGTGCTAAAGCGTATAAAAATTATGCAATTTAATTTCATTTGGTTATATGTTTTGCTAAAGTTTAGTTTAAACAAGATCATTTACGGAGCCATTTAAATGTTTAAATATATCCTTCAAGCACAACATACATATTTTTTAGTTCACTATTTACAGTTAAATGTTAAATTAATTTCCTCCTACATTTTTCGGCAGCAAACTTATCAATTATAATTTCAAAATCTATTTTATTTAACTCGTCACTTTCGATGTTCAAAATTCCAAACGAAGATAAATGTTCTTGCGAGTAGAGAATTTGAAAGTTCTTGCTAGAAAGAGCATTTCGCAAGTAATTTTTTATGCGTTTTAGCACCGAAAATGATCTTTCTCCTGAAGCATTGCTAATAGGTATTGTTAGGAATATTCTTCACAAAACCTCCGCGTTAGGAAATGTCAACTGTAGGCCAAAATCAATAATTAATTTTACCATATCAGTTGGCCCTGACACTATTTCTTCTTTACAAAAATGTAAAAACTGCATGAGTTAGTGTTTTAGTACATCACAGTCAATTTCTCTTTGAAAGTTTGTGACAATCTTTTAATGCATTCTTCGCCCTCAGGGGGAAGACCTACTTTAGGTCTTTATGGGTGTCGCAATCCCGGGGCCCCAGCGATCTTTCGCTTTTCTTTGTCCTACCCTCCTCTCCTCTTAGCTGTATCCTTCCTTTTCCCCCTCGGTGTAGTTTCCTCTGTGGAGGTGAGGGCCCCCCTTTAGAAGCTGCGGCCGCTCTGTGCTGTCAGCTTCTATTGGCGGAAAACTACCCACGTGTTTGCCGTGCGTGGAGACCCGTGTCCCCGGAAATGGGGATCCTGGTAATTGAGGTGGTTTATTCTCCAACACATTGCTTTGGCCTCGGCTTCGGGTAAACGGGAGGTGCACAGCGTTCCCCTGTGTATCAACCGGCTGGTGGTACTGATTTCGGTCAACTGCTAGGGATCAAGCAAACGGACATCTACTGGGCACGTCGTTAAGGGTGGACGCTGCCTAAGGGATGTACTGTGCGCGTATAGACCCGACTAGCACTGGTGCACGAATGTGCATCCCCTTGTTGGGCTCCGTGGTGGGTGGTGCGGTCGGGTCCGAATTTCCAATCCCCAATATGGATTCGACATTATCTTCGTCTCATGTCAACGTTCCGAAATCTCCTACTCAAGGAGATGGTAATTTAAAATTTTTTCTTGTGAAATGTCAGGACGGTAACTTCAGCCAAACATCCCCTTTCCTAATCCATAAGTGCATAACTGATCATGTCGGAGAAGTAAAAAAATTACGCTCAGGAGACCTCTTAGTTGAAATAAACAATAGCACACAGGCAAACAACATTATGAAATTAAAAATTATGGGCCTAAAATCTGTCACTGTCTCACCCCATAAAACACTTAACTCATCAAGAGGCGTAATATCAGAACCTGACCTGTTACACTGTTCAGAGGCTGAAATCCTGGAAAATCTGAAATCCCAAAATGTTAGTGCAGTTCGCAGAATCACTATAAAACGCAATAACCAAATAATAGACACAAAACACATAATCTTGACCTTTCAATCTCCTAAGATTCCATCTCATATCAAAGCAGGCTACCTTTCATGTCCCGTCAGAACGTACATACCTAATTCTACCCGTTGTTTTCAGTGCCAAAAGTTTGGCCATACAAAACCTTCCTGTCGTGGTTCCCCAGTATGTGCCCGCTGTGGTATCTCTGGCCACGACAGTGACACCTGTTCTGGCTCTCCTAAATGCGTTAACTGCAAACAAGACCACCCCTCATATTCCCGTTCCTGTCCTAAATGGTCTTATGAAAAAGAAATCCAGTCCTTGCGTGCCACACAAGGATTGTCTTACCCAGAAGCACGTAAAATAATAGCCTCTCGCACCCCTAAACCTGGTCAATCTTATGCTGCAACAGTGAAAGCGGTTGCATCAATTGCTACCCAAACTGACCCACCCAAAACCAAACCTGTCTCTTGATCTACTTCCCAAAAGCTAAACAGTCAACTACTCAAAATAATGCCTCAATAGCCACACAAAAAAGCACACCCAATAAGAAGCCTCAAAGCAACCTCTCCACTCAAAATAGACCTTTACTCAAAAAAAGTTCAGCCTACAAGACAAAATACAACAAAGCTAGACTTAAACGCATCCTTCCACAACGGCCTATAGACGACTATACTACATTTGGATCCTACCGACTCTGACATTTCAGATCACATTATGGATGATGAAGACATCCCAAGTACCCCGCTTCAATCGACGGGGATCAAGAGTAAAATTGCGGTCATCTCCGACATCACTTAATCATGGCTCCGCTGCTATCCTGGAATTGCCACGGTTTTTTAAACAAAATTGACGACCTCAAAACTATAATTTACAACCATAATCCCGCCTGTCTTGCCCTACAGGAAACTTTTCTCAAAACCAATAGACATACTAAAATCCGTAATTATACCATCCTTCGCAAAGACAATGAGCTCAATGATAGGGCCACTGGTGGAGTTGCCCTTTTGATTAACAATAGTTATCCTCACACTAAGCTCAATCTTAACACTAACCTGCAAGCAGTTGCCACTCGTATTCAATTAAAACAACTCACAACAGTCTGCAGCATATACCTGCCACCAAGCGAAACCATCAGCCAAACCTCCCTCAATAGTCTTATACAACAACTTCCTCCTCCCTTTCTCCTCCTGGGGGACATGAATGGCCATAGTCCCTTGTGGGGCTGCAAAGACACAAACAATAGGGGCCATCTCATAGAACAACTGCTAACCGACTTCTCTCTTTGCGTTATGAATAACGGTGGTTGGTTGGTTGGTTGATTGGGGTTAATGGCACAAGGTCCAGAAAGGACATACTGCGCCAGACTATGTGTATATATAGTAAAATATAAAGTTTTCAAGTAAAAATGTGTTGTATAAGACAGGTAAAGCTAAAATCTGTGAGGTCTAAAAACAATAAAAGCAAACTGTAGAGAGGTAAAAAGGAGATAAAAATAAGTCAAGGACATCTGGATGGGGGCTCCCATCCAGATACCAGTCAGAGAAAAGTGTATACTTTACACTGAGTGGAAAATATTGATACGTCGAAGAAATGCAAACAAATTACGGTGCGGGGTTTCACCCAATATATCATCAAGTTTGGGATGAGAACAGTTAAAAAGTATTTGGTAAAAATGATGAAAAGCAGTGCATGAAGTTAAAAGATGACGAACAGTGAGGCAAGTATGACAGTGGGAGCACTCTGGAGCAGGCTCACCAAACAGTAGGTGTGTATGAGTCAATCTGGTATGACCAATCCGGAGGCGTGTCACCCCTCAGGGGGAAGACCTTCTTTAGGTTTTCACGGGTGTCGCAATCCCGGGGCCCCAGCGATCCTTCGCTTCTCTTTCCTCTACCCTCCCCTCTCCTTAGCTTTATCCTTCACTTTCCCCCTCGGCGTAGTTTCCTCTTTGGAGGTGAGGGCCCCCCTTTAGAAGCTGCAGCCGCCCTGTGCCGTCAGCTTCTATTGGCGGAAAACTACCCACGTGTTTGCCGTGCGTGGAGACCCGTGTCCCCGGAAATGGGGATCCTGGTAATTGAGGGGTCTCTTCTCCAACACATTGCTTTGGCCTCGGCTTCGGGTAAACGGGAGGTACACAGCGTTCCCCTGTGTATCAATCGGCTGGTGGTACTGATTTCGATCAACTGCTAGGGATCAAGCAATCGGACATCTACTGGGCACGTCGTTAAGGGTGGACGCTGCCTAAGGGATGTACTGTGAGCGTATAGACCCGACTAGCACTGGTGTGCAATTGCACATCCCCTCGTTGGGCTCCGTGGTGGGTGGTGCGGTCGGGTCCGAATTTCAATCTTCCCCAACATGGATACGAAAAATTCTTCGTCTATCGTCAATGCTCCGCTGTCAACTTGTAATGAAAACATCGATTCACAATTAGCACACATGAACGCTCGATTCTTCATCGTTCACTACGTTGAAGGTAATTTTAATGAAACATCCCCTTTTTTAATACATAAATGTATCACCGACAATGTAGGAGAAGTAAAAAAGTAAAAAAATTAAGATCTGGAGACCTGTTAGTAGAAGTATCAAACAATAGACAAGCTTCCAAAATAATGAAAATTAAAAACTTCGGCCTAAAAACTGTTACAGTGACCCCTCATACATCCTTAAACATCTCACGAGGGGTCGTATCGGAACCCGAACTTTTACACTGCTCTGAAGCTGAAATATTAGAAAACCTAACAGATGACAAAGTAAGTGCCGTTCGTCGAATCACTATTCGACGCAATAATCAAATAATCAAAACTAAACATATTATCTTAACTTTTCAGTCACCCACTATTCCATCTCATATTAAAGCCGGCTATTTATTATGCCCCGTGAGACCATATGTACCAAATCCAATCCGTTGCTTCCAGTGTCAAAAGTTCGGCCATACTAAAACCTCCTGTCGTGGGTCACCTGCCTGTGCTCGCTGTGGTGCTTCTGACCACGACAGTGAGTCCTGCTCTGCAACTCCAAAATGTGTAAACTGTAAAGAGGAACATCCTTCATACTCCAGATCTTGCCCGAAATGGGCGTTTGAAAAAGAAATTCAGTCCCTACGTGCCTCTCAAAGACTCTCATATCCGGAAGCCCGTAAGATAATAGAAAGCCGGACACCAAAACCTGGTTTATCTTATGCAGCTGTAACAAAATCAACTAAAACAATAGCAACTCAAACCGAATTACCAAAATCCGTACCTGTCTCCTTTCCTTCTGCAACAGCCCAAATACCTAAACAATCCATCTCTAATCAAAATAAATCCTCCACGGCTCCACAAAAACATATATCAAAGAAAAACTCTCAAAATGTTACCTCAACCCGACCACAAATAAAAAAGTCTTCGGTCTACAGATCAAAGTACAATAAACCCAAAATCAAACACGTTCCTCCACAACGCCCTATAGACGATACTATCCTACATTTGGACCCCTCTGACTCTGAAATGTCAGATCTTCCCATGGATGATGACGAGATCCCTAGCACCCCTCTCAAGCCTACGGGGGTTCGGAGCAAGATGAGCATCATCCCAAACACAACATGATAATGGCTCTGCTGCTGTCTTGGAACTGCCACGGTTTCCTTAATAAAAACGATGACCTCAAAACACTGATTTATGATCATAACCCCGCTTGCTTTGCCCTTCAGGAAACCTTTCTCAAAACCAATAGACATACTAAAATCCATAATTACACCATCTTTCGCAAGGACTATGAGCTCAATGATAGGGCCACAGGTGGAGTTGCCCTATTAATTAACAATAGTTATCCTCACACTATGGTCAATCTTAACACAAATCTCCAAGCAGTCGCCACTCGTATTCAATTAAAACAACTCACAACTGTCTGCTGTATATACCTCCCTCCTAGTGAAGCCATAAGCCAAACATCCCTCAATAGTCTCATTCAGCAACTTCCTCCTCCTTTGATCCTCCTTGGTGACATGAATGCTCATAGTCCCTTGTGGGGTAGCAAGGACACCAACAATAGAGGCCTTCAAATCGAAGAACTTCTCTCTGACTTCTCCCTTTGCTGCATGAATAATGGTGACAATACTTACTTTCACTATCCAACTAAAACTTTCCATGCAATAGACCTTGCCATCTGCTCTCCATCAATTCTCCCATTATTTAATTTCTCCGTCTCTAGTGACTTACATAACAGTGACCATTTTCCTGTTTTTCTCTCTCCATTATATCAGATTTCTAATCGAAATTATAACACCTCTCACTATATCTATGAGAAAGCTGACTGGCACACCTTCACTGCTCAATCCGTTATCTCCTCGAAGGTCATTGAAGGTACTATAGACAAGGTCGTCGACAGTGTTACCCATATTATTATTAAAGCAGCAGATAACAGCATCCCAAAATCAAGTACTGGTACCAGAAAACACAAAAAACCGTGGTGGAATGATGCATGCCTTCTCGCCAGAAAGCAGCAGGGCAAAGCCTGGGGTATCTTCCGCCGGTATCCTACAACTGAAAATCTAATTGCTTACAAGAAGGCAAAGGCAAATGCACGTAAAATCAGGCGGCAATCTCAGAAAGAATCCTGGAGGCAGTATGTCTCTAGTATCTCCACTTCAACCACCACTAAGGAGCTATGGACGAAAACTAAAAGAGCATTGGGTATCTACACAAACCACTCAATCTCCTGTCTATCCACTAAAAATGGCATCATATCCAAAACAAAAGACATAGCAAATGCTATTGGGGAAGCACTTGCTTTAACCACCTGCAGTACCTCTTACCCAACACCTTTTCTCTCTTATAAACGCCAGACTGAACGGCAGACTTTAAAATTTAATACCTTATCAAACCAATCTTACAATAGCCTCTTCACAATCCATGAACTGAATAAAAGCTTAAGACAATCATCCAACACATCACCAGGTCCTGATGGCATTACCTACGAAATGCTGAAGCACATCTCTCCTGACTCCTTATTAAACCTTTTACACTTCTACAATAGAATTTGGACTGAGCATGCCTTTCCCCCCTCTTGGAGAAATGCCATCATTATTCCCATTCTCAAACCAGGAAAAGATGCCACTAACCCCCATAACTACCGTCCCATAGCCCTTACTAGTTGCCTATGCAAACTTCTGGAAAGGATGATAAACACCCGCCTGGTTTACGTCCTGGAAACAGAGGGCCATATACACCCGTTTCAGAGTGGTTTTCGTAAAGGTAGATCCACTATCGATAATATATTACATTTGGAGACACATATACGCAATGCTTTCCTACAGAGGAACCATCTGGTGTCAGTCTTTTTCGACATAGAAAAAGCTTATGATCGGACGTGGAGGTATGGTATCCTCCGGGACCTCCACAATTTAGGCCTCCGTGGCAACCTGCCCACATTTATAAAGAACTTCCTTTCCCTCAGGAACTTCAGGGTACGCATAAATGGCACTCTGTCCGACAATTTTGTGCAAGAAGAGGGTGTTCCACAGGGCTCTGTTTTAAGCGTCACCCTTTTCTCCATAAAAATAAACGACATATTAAAGCAACTTCCCCCGACTGTCCTCGGCAGCTTATACGTTGACGATCTACAGGTTTCCTGTCAGGGAAAGGACATGCGTTTTATTGAGCGGCAACTACAAAATACGATCAACCGTATCCATAAATGGTGCAACAACAACGGTTTTAACATTTCTAGTGACAAGACAAATTCTGTGCATTTTTGCCGGAAGCGTGGGATACATCCGGATCCAGAACTTTTCTTGGGTCCTTCAAAAATCGATGTACTTGACTCCACCAAATTTCTTGGTGTTTATCTCGATAAAAAACTAACTTTTGCAAAACATATCTCTCATACCCGTACCAAGTGTGAAAGAAATTTAAACATACTAAAAGTACTCAGTAACACCTCATGGGGAGCTGAACGTGATACACTAATACGAATTTACCGTTCTGTCATCCGATCCAAAATGGACTACGCCTGCTGCACCTATGGGTCAGCTTGTAAGTCAAACTTAAAAAAACTTGACACTGTGCACCACACTGCACTACGCATTTGTTCGGGAGCCTTTAGAACATCTCCCATACAAAGCCTTTACATCACTTGTCATGAACCATCCCTCACTCATACTCGTCATAGACTGTCCATCAACACATATTTTCGCATTCTCTCATACCCTTCACACCCTCTCAGGAATTCCATTTTAGATAATCATCTGGATCGTCTTTATCAAAGTCGTCCCTCCTGTACTCCTTCATTTGGTCTCAGGATTCGTCGAAGTCTTGCTGGTACCCAATTATCGAACACTATTGTCTCTCCCTGCTCTCCTTTTGAAACTCCACCCTGGGAAACCTTGCACATTTCGTTTTTGCAGCCTTTCAGAGGCTTCGCAAAAGAAAGCACCAATCCCCAAATCTATCAACAACTCTTTCATAACCACAAAGACCATTACCCTAGCTATCAAGAACTTTACACGGACGGCTCAAAATCAGGGAATCACGTAGGCTTTGCGTACATCAGTGGTACTTGTGCTCGCAGTTACACCCTCCCCTCCTACTGCTCCATCTTCACAGCCGAACTTTTAGCTATCTATGAAAGCCTCTTGTATATATCAGAAATCAGAAGAAAAAATGTTATCATTTATACAGACTCATTAAGTGTGCTGGAATGCCTTAAATCAGGCTCAGTCAAACATAGCTATGTGGACAAAGTCCTACGTGAATACCACCACCTCACTAACCATGGTTTCAGTATCCTGTTATGTTGGGTGCCTAGTCATACTGGAATTCCAGGTAATGAAAGAGCAGACGTGGCAGCTAGGCAAGCTTCGATGTCCTACACCGGTGACATACCTTTCGAGGATATCAAACTCGGCATCTCTATCTTAATCAAAGACAGCTGGATGAACGAATGGAATGGCGAAATAGACAATAAACTGCACACCATACGACCATCCATCACTCACTGGTCATCTCATCCTAGCCGCAAGTTTGACGTCATTTTGACACGCCTACGGATAGGTCATACGAGACTCACCCATAATTATCTGCTTTTCGGTGAACCCCCTCCTGAATGCCCACATTGTCATACTCATCTAGCATACATCATCTTTTAACCTCTTGCTCTGCTTTTAATGGTTTCTACCAAATACTTTTTAACTGTTCTCATCCCAAACTGGACGATATTTTGGTGAAACCCCCCATCGAAATTTGTTTGCATTTCTTAGACGTACCAAATCTTTTATTCAATGTGAAGTGTCCAATTTTGTCTGACTGGTATCTGGATGGGAGGCCCCATCCAGATGCCTTTGTTTCAACTTTTATCCTCCATTAACACTTCTTATCTACCTTCAACACTATCGACTTTTTACTTTCTTTCACTTTTCATCATTTAGTCTTTACATTTTAGCTTTTACTAAGTTTCGTGACACCTTTTACCTGAATACATCATTTATGGTTTTAACTCATTGTCTGGCGCAGTATGTCCTTTTGGACCTTGTGCCATTAAACACAAACCAACCAACCAACGGAGGCGTGTCAATATGACATCTTGTTTGCGATAGGGTAATGTGGACCAATGAGTGATAGATGGGTGAATATGTGAAGTTTATTGTCTGTCTGGCTGTTCCAGTCATTCGTCCAGCTGTTTTTAATGATACAGAAGACACCAGATTTTACATCATTAATAGGATTTTACCAGGGTAAGGAACTGTAGCACCTCTGGCCAAAAGGTCAGCCTCCTCATTGCCAGGGATTCCAACGTGGCCTGGAACCCAGCAGAAGAGGACCTCAAAACCCGTCTCGTCAGTTGTGCATGCAACTGCAGAATCTTGACAAGATAGCCATGGGTGATTGTATAGGATTTAAGGCTTTCTAGAACACTGAGCGAATCTGTATATATAATGGTATGTTTTGGTTCCTTTTACTGATATAAGAGAGGCCCTCGTAGATGGCAAGCAGTTCAGCTGTGAATACGGAGCAAAACTTGGGAAGAGTATAACTGCAGGTTAGGGTACGATTTGTGTATGCAAAGCCAACATGATCTGCAGACCTGGAGCCGTCTGTATATAAGTCTTCATAGTTTTGGTAAGTGTCCCTATGATGACGGAAGAGTTGTTGGTAAATATGGGCGTCAGTATTTTCTTTCTTATATCCTTTAAAGGGCTGCAAAATAACGATTTGATGGGCATTCCAGGGTGGTATCTCATTTGGAGAATGAGAATAAATGTCGATCTGACTTAGGTGGGTGTCAGCGATGTTCCTACGAGCCCTCAGTCCAAACGGAGGTATACAGGATGGACGGTTTTGGTAAAGACGATCCTGCTGGTTTTCTAAAAGCGCAGCCCTCAAAGGGTGTGCGGCATGAGAAATGATACGGTAATATGTATTAATGGATAGCCCATGGCGAATGTATGTGAGGGATGGTTCATGACAGGTGATGTACAAACTCTGTATAGGGGAGGTCCTAAAAGCTCCTGAACAAATACGTAGTGCAGAGTGATGCACCGTGTCAAGTTTTCTTAAAATAGATTTGCTGGCAGACTCATAAGCACAGCACCCATAGTCCATTTTCGAGCGAATGACGGCTCGATAGATGCGTAAAAGGGCATCACGGTCAGCTCCCCAAGAAGTATTTGTAAGGACTTTTAAGATGTTTAAATTCTTTTCGCATTTGTTGCGGATGTATGAAATATGTGTAGCAAAAGTTAGTTTCTTGTCAAAATGGATACCTAAAAATTTAGTAGAGTCTTTAACTTCAATTTTTGTGCGACCAAGATACAGGTCAGGGTCCGGATGGATCCCTCGTCTTCGACAGAAGTGTACAGAAACAGTTTTTTCGGCAGAGATGTTGAATCCATTTGTGTTGCACCACTTTAAAATGCGATTAACAGTGTTCTGTAGTTGGCGCTCTACATACCGCATGTCCTTCCCCTGACAAGAAATCTGGAGGTCATCTACATACAGGCTACCGTGGACTGTTGCAGGGACTTGTTTAAGGATGTCATTTATTTTTATTGAAAAAAGGGTAACGCTTAGGATGGAGCCCTGAGGTACGCCTTCCTCCTGTATAAAGTTATTGGATAAAGTGTTGTTTATTCGTACTCTAAAGTTCCGAAGGGATAAAAAGTTCTTGATAAAAATGGGAAGGTTGCCACGTAAACCAAAGTTATGTAAGTCACGGAGAATACCGTATCTCCAAGTCCGGTCATAAGCTTTCTCTATGTCAAAGAAAATGGAAACTAAGTGGTTTTTTCTCAAGAAAGCATTTCGAATTTGTGTCTCCAGGTAGAGAATATTGTCTATAGTAGATCTGCCTTTACGGAAGCCACTTTGAAAAGGGTGTAAATGGTTTTCAGTTTCTAAAATATAAACTAGGCGGGCATTAATCATCCTCTCCATTAGTTTGCATAAGCAGCTAGTAAGGGCTATGGGACGGTAGTTATTGGGGTTGGACGGATCTTTTCCAGGTTTGGGAAAAGGAACGACTATGGCATTTCTCCATGAAGAAGGGAATTTATGCTCATTCCAGATTCTGTTGTATAAATGGAGTAGGTTTAGTAATGAGTCATGGGAAAGGTGTTTCAGCATTTTGTAGGTTATGTTATCTGGTCCAGGAGAAGTATTTGAGGATTGTTTTAAACTTTTTAGGAGTTCATTGATTGTAAAATCACTATTGTAGGCGATGTGAGAGGAAGTATTAAAGTGTAGTTTATGCCGTTCAGATTGCTGTTTATAGGGAAGGAAGGTGTTGGAGTAAGAGTAACTGGAGGAGTTTGATGAAAGTGTTTGGCCAATAGTGTTTGCTATTTCTTGCGTATTTGAGATAATGTTGTTATTAAGAGACAAACAGGATACAAAGTGGTTAGTATATATACCAGTGGCTCTTTTTATTTTTGCCCATAGTTCCTTACTAGTCGTAGATGTAGAGATTCTGGAGACGTAGTTTATCCATGATTCTCTCTGAGAATGACGCCTCACTCTCCGTGCATGAGCTTTTGCTTTTTTAAAACTTAGGAGATTTGCAGTGGTAGGACACCGCCGAAAGATGCCCCAAGCCCTCTGTTGTTGTTTTTTTGCGAGGGTACATTTTTCATTCCACCACGGTTTTTTATTTTTCCTATCGATCATATGTGATTTTGGGATGCTTGCATTGGCAGCTTCAATAATGATGGAAGTAACGGTTTCGACGACCTTGTCAATATTTCCCTCAATCATATTAGATGATATGTTACAAAGTGAGGTAAAAGTTTGCCAGTCTGCTTTATTGTGAATGTATCTGGGGAAGGTAGATTTTTGAGTGAAATTCTGGTACAGGGGGGAGAGTATAACTGGAAAATGGTCACTATTATGTAAATCACCGGAGACCGAGAAGTCATATAACGGAAGGATTGATGGGGAACAAATAGCAAGATCTATGGCATTGAAAGATTTTGTAGGAGAGTGGAAGACCTACTAAAAGTTAGCCCCCCCACGAAAACAAATGCAAATGTTCTGAATGCCAATCGTTTGATCATCGTTTGATCACGTTTGATCAATAGTTTTTTTCATTTGATCAACACAAAAAATAGAGTTATAACAAAAAAAATATGATGGGGGGGGCTAACTTTTAAAAAAT